>CAIGRR010129774.1:0-10535 GCA_903798365.1 Fraxinus sp. 1973-6204 | reverse complement strand
TCAATTTTTATCAAAATCTATTTTTTTTTTTTATTTAAACCAAAAAGAGGATCAAGTATTAGTATAGAAATTAATAAAGGCAAAGGGGCCATGCAATCGAATGAGATATATAACTCAATTTAGAACATGAAACGTGAAGATATGGTTAAACAAGAAGTTTTGAGTAATATTACATACTACCATTTTTTTTTATGGTAGTTGAGATTATGATTAATGATAATGTCAAAATTATCGAATCCCATGTTTACAAAAGTCATTTGCTTTAGACCTTTTAAATAAGGTCAACACAAATGGAAGTCATAAAGTTGGTTTTGTATTGTGAAATTGTGTGTTTTGGATGAGGCGATGGAGGAAGCAATTGGGTGCTGCTTCTTTCTTTGGAAAAGTATTCATCAATTTCCTGTGAAAGATTTACTCTTAAAGTTATGAAATCCATTTATTCATTGAATTATCTCAGTCGTCTCTTCTATAAAAAGAAAATAAATGACTGTCGGCCACATGTATTTTGACACCAATTTCTTTTTTTTAGAGATAATGAAATTTGTGTTCGAAAAGTGATAGTTTCATTTAAATATGTAGATGAAAATTTGATCAATTATAAATTATTTTTATTTTATCAAAACAGAAGCTAAATCAATATCTATTTTTCAGTAAGAAAAAAGAGTATTGACCGAGCTTTCGAACTATAAAAATAAAATAAAAATGGAGAATGTTAAAAAAGTAGGATAACAAAAAAGTACTCAAAACAGATTTTTTTTTTCATTCATTTTTATTAACGTAACATAACATATGAAAGTAGATGGAGTGTTTTAATGGAACAAATGAATAAATTGAGTAATAACTGAAAGCCAGATTTTATGGGATTGACTTATGGCTTTTGCTAACGTTGCCAGCTTAATTCATAATTATTAAGGAAAGACGTGTACTAATCTTAAATATTTTATGTAATAATCTACACAACTTCAAACTTAAGTTGGAGTGGATGTCTTACAAAAAAAACATGGTTGACGCGATTTTCTCTATGGATTACGTGTACAGATAAACAAATTAGCTTAAAGCATGTTTGAGAAAATGAACGGTGAATAAATAAAAAAAATTTCGAAATGTGTAGGTAAAAGTAATTTAAATGTTTATAAATATTTTATAACATGAGCCAAACATCATCTTAGTTATGGCAATTTTTATTTTGTGTTTGAATTATTTATTTATTTGTATTGAATAAGATGAATAGGAAAGGTATGCTCACGATTGTAAATCAATACACTTGGTAGGCTTCAAATTTCTTGCTTGATAAGAATGGGGATTTACATAAAAAATTAAAAATAAATTAAGAAAATGACTATTTAGTTTGACAAATTAATATATCTCCAGTCTCCACTTATATAAGTAATGAATCGACACAATAAGAAACAAGTACGGGGCTGATTGCTTATAAGTTATTTTACAAACATGCTAAAATTAAAATAGGTTTCGTGTAGATTTAATAATTGTGTCAGAAAATTGAAAATTATTTAATCCCCGGTCAGCTACTAACCATGGTTAACTTAACCATGGTTTGAGTTCAATCACTATAAATATGAGAGATCAATTGCTTCCACCCATCGATCCACCACTTGAAACGTTCAATACCATTAACTTGCATGGTCGAAACCTCCTTCCGAATTTTCACCTTCTTTTTTCTGGTAAGTTTCTTATTAATTCCTCATTCTATTGTACATTTATATAAATTCGAAATTTCAGATAACAATCAGCTCAATTTTTGTAGAGAAAAAATGGCGTCAAATGGAGAATTCAGTTTCGGAAAGAGTAGTGTGAATCGGCTCCCGAATATTCACACTCAGAAGAAGAATGATGATGACGAGATTTGCCACGATGACACTTCGACTCCGATCAAAGCCCAGACGCTCGACGAGTTGCATTCCCTTCAGAAAAAGAAATCGGCGCCCACCACCCCGATCAAGGGCGCCGCTGGTGCCTTCGCCGCCACAATCACCGAAGAAGAGCGTCACAAACAACAGCTCCAATCAATTAGGTATTATTTTTTTTAGTTCAAAAGTTTAAATCTACTATCGCATTCGGTTTAATTTTAAACGAAATATTATTTTCATCTATCTGAATAATTAGGTTGACGGCGATCTAGAGCATTCCCTGCTAAATTTTGGAGAATTTAGTTATAACTTATAAGTTTACTGTATATTAAGCGCTGTTTGGTGGACATTACAATATTCATTTTCATTTTTCTACTCATTTTCAACTACGCATTTTTCATCATATCAATAATTTTTCCTTCTTTTTCAACCACACATTCTCCGTCAATCTACTATTGCAGAATACATTCTTCCAAAATAATGTGGCTCAAACTCGCCGTGAATTTTAAACTAAACAATTTTCTCTTGTTTAATGTTCAAATTATCAATTTAAAAATAATTCATATCGTATAATTAAATAAGTCATTTTTTTTATTGACGTGTAAGGATTTAAAATAAAAGGTTGAATTTAAAAAAAAAAAAAAAATTTGTTGTTGATGAAATTTGAATATGAATAAGCTATTTATTTTGAAGGAAACTATCATTTATTGTCTAAATAGACTATGCTTTTATTTTTAATTTTATAAATTTTGAGATTTAAAGATATTAATTTATTTTTTTAATTTAATAACTATATCAAATATATAGTCTTATAAAAAATTTTAATCATATAAAATATTGCTATAAAAATAAAATTTTACAATAATATCAATAATAATACAAGATTAACATTATTATAATTAATGTTTAGTTTAGTAATTGCATATAGGCACAATAATAAATCATTTTTGTTTATCAAATGGTAAAATGCTAATTGTTAATATTGAAACAACTAATTCTTCTCATAGCTAATTCTTTTAGCAAAAGTTGATTTTCTTAGAAGCACAACAATATCAATTAAAGCCAAAGTTTATATTAACTAAAATTTTGCCAAACATGTCTTATTTCAATTATTTTCATTAAAAAAGTAATTGTCATTTTGGTTATTTATTGTGAATAACTTTTGTGAATTAGTGCGTCATTGGCGTCGCTAACTCGGGAGACCGGGCCGAAGGTGGTTAAAGGGGACCCAGCCAGGAAAGTAGAGACACCAAGGGTGTCACATGTGACCCATCACACTCCCACTTTTGGCATTAGTGACAGTGCCCTCAAGTTTACTCATTTCCTTTACAATCTTTCTCCGGCTGGTTAGTGACCATTTTTAATTTCTCATAATGTTCGATCATGTTTTATGTATTTTATGTAGATCTTCTTATGAGCATTATGTTTTGCAATTCGCTTATACATTGTCTTGCTTTTAAAAATTGGACGGTGAATAGTCAATGGAACGATTAATAACTTTCCAAGTAAATTATAATTTATAGTGCTTATAAGTTCACTTATACAATTTGAGTATTTAACTGAATATGCAAAATTGTAGAAGGGAAAATATGTATAGAATTATCATGGAATCTCTTTCATGCAAACAACACAGTTTCAAAATCAAGATTCCTGTGTGTTATTCCTTCTCTATATTATACATTTTCTAAACTTTCTATGTTTGTTTTTATTTTTTGAATGATATTTGTGCTTTGCAGAGCTTTACGAGCAAGCCATAAAGTATGAGAAGGGATCGTTCATTACGTCAAGTGGTGCTTTAGCCACGCTCTCTGGGGCTAAAACAGGCCGCTCTCCAAGAGACAAGCGCGTTGTGAAGGATGAAACCACAGAAGAGGAACTTTGGTGGGGAAAGTAAGTTCCACTCATCTGTGCAGTTTTCCA
Source organism: Fraxinus sp. 1973-6204 (assembly GCA_903798365.1). Lineage (NCBI taxonomy): Eukaryota > Viridiplantae > Streptophyta > Magnoliopsida > Lamiales > Oleaceae > Fraxinus > Fraxinus sp. 1973-6204. The sequence continues at coordinate 6,747 of CAIGRR010129774.1, read as the reverse complement.
ACTTACTTCTTAGCTATCATTTATTAAGTTATTAACGCATTGACATTGTTTAATTAATAGGGGCTCACCCAATATTGAAATGGACGAGCATACCTTCATGGTGAATAGAGAAAGAGCTGTGGATTATTTATGCTCACTGGAAAAGGTATTTTCCTGCGCAGCTCATTAATTTTTTCGAGTATAACCGACAAATTTTTTGAAATGCCCTTAGATAAGTTGGGGAAGAATATGAAAGTTGATAATAAACTAGGTTATTCTTAGAACATCAACACAAAGATGTTGTTCTACTTGTGTAAAACTAATAAAAGAGAGTACCATTCATGTTTTAGTGAATACTAACAAGAAATGACTGAAAATTAATAGTTCTTATCCTGTTACTTTGTAAACTTTTCTCTTAATAAATAATAATAACAATAATCCTTGAGAACTTTTCGGTTGTCGAATAGTAGAGCTGTCATTTATTTGACTTTCTGTAGAGATAATGATTGAACTATTTAATGGTTCCTTTTCATTGTGTGTGCACATAAGTCAGCCTGCATGCCATCTATATCTTTGTCTACATTCTACTCTTTTCTTTAAAATGAAACTCATCCTATTGTAAACTATTTTGATGAGGTACTCAATCCCGACTTAAGTTGAGGTAATTAATTTTCAAAATAGTCCTTCAATGTTTTTAGTTCAAAAAAATTGTTCACGAACAAAAAAGTGAATTTAATATTATTAAAAAAATTATCATCTGTTTTTGTAGTTTCTCTCTTATAAAGATGCATTCAACCTATATATTTCTGTGTCGTGCTAATGTTCCCTCAACTCTGATGATTTGTTGAGTTGGTCGAGATTGTTGGGTCATACTTTCATGAGGAAGAGTGTTGCAGCCATTTTTTTTTATTTTTTTTCGCACGGTCTTGTAGTAGATATGTCATTTGATTGACCCTCTACTGCATTAAAATCGAAGTAAGCATCAAGAACTGATGGATATCGTAATAAACTCAAGCTTTTAGACTAGAAAGTTTTTGATGTTTCTAAATTTGAAACAATAAGGATTTATGAGCTATTCGTGAATTCAGGTTTACGTGAACGATCAGTTCCTGAATTGGGATTCAGAGCATCGCGTTAAAGTTAGAATCGTTAGTGCAAGGGCCTACCATTCCTTGTTCATGCACAACATGTAAGTAAACTAACACACGCCATCTAAATGCCACACTTTTCATTTGTGATATATATAAGTCAAATTTTCATTTCAGAATATCCTTAGATATGTTTTTCTTACAAAAAATTATTTAATTTGACGTTAAGGTATGAATTACTTCTAATTCAACACATAAAATAACTGGGTGGTAACAGGTGCATTCGACCCACTCCTGATGAGCTGGAGAATTTTGGTACTCCAGATTTCACAATATACAATGCCGGGCAGTTCCCATGTAACCGTTACACCCACTACATGACTTCCTCAACTAGCATAGACGTGAATCTTGCTAGGAAGGAAATGGTGATACTTGGCACGCAGTATGCTGGGGAAATGAAGAAAGGTCTCTTCAGTTTAATGCATTATCTCATGCCTAAGCGTCAAATCCTCTCCTTACACTCTGGCTGCAATATGGGAAAAGATGGAGATGTAGCCCTTTTCTTTGGATTATCAGGTATTGTTCTAAATTGATGAACCACCTTGTTTAAATGTGAGTTGTTAGCATTTATTTATTTAAAATTAACTTTTCAACACACCCTCTTGAAGAAATTCGAGCATTTTTTTCTTCTCTGACAATGGACTTAAAACCCAATCCCCATCGTTTATAAAAGTTAAGTGGACTGATCTTTCCCAAGATCTGATATCTACAGGAAGGTTCATGGATGGGTGACGACACTACTTAAACTCATTACTTTTACCTTGCCTTGATAACACGTTGAACTACCTCATCTAACAACTTAAAAAAACATGTTTATTCATTTAAATTTAATCTTCAACACACGGGACCGACCTTCCGTCACCGACTCACAGCATGCCATCTTGTATCTCCTCTATGGTACCTAGTAACATATTATTTCTGACTCTGATTCTTATTTGAATAGCGCTAATCCTTTTTTATCATTGATTCACCTATCTCAGGTACTGGAAAAACAACACTGTCTACTGATCATAATAGATTTCTGATCGGAGATGATGAGCATTGCTGGAGTGAAAATGGAGTATCAAACATTGAGGGTGGTTGCTACGCAAAGTGCATTGACTTGTCAAGAGAGAAAGAGCCTGATATATGGAACGCAATCAAGTTTGGCACTGGTATTCTTCTCATACTTTGGGAAATTTATTTTACATATTCCCCTTTTTAGTTTTGCAATATTGAAGAAGATTATTTGATACCATCCCCTTTTTCGCAGTTGTAGAAAACGTCGTATTTGATGAACACACTCGTGAAGTTGACTACTCTGACAAATCCGTAACAGGTACACGATATTACATATATGGTACCTAGTGGTTTCAATCAAGCCAGTGTAGGCCCAATTTCAGAAAGGGTCGGACTACGTCACTACATTTGCCCCTGACAGGCCTCCAAGCCAATCTCAGTATTGATTAGAATGATTTCTGCTCCGCATTAAATACTCTTAAAATAGCCATGCATTGACTGTGAGTTGGGATTCAAAAATTGTTCAAAAGATGACATGGAAGATGATTAAAATTCAAACAAACTAGAAAAGAAAGAATAAAAAGAAAAAGAACAATTAAGTAGAGATTTATAATCAAACTGCGTTCAAGCATTATGTTCATGTTCAATTGTCGTACTTACAGAAAACACTCGAGCTGCCTATCCGATCGAATATATTCCAAATGCTAAGATCCCTTGTGTTGGACCTCATCCAAAAAATGTCATTCTTTTGGCGTGCGATGCATTTGGCGTGCTCCCTCCAGTCAGCAAACTGAGCCTGCCGCAAACCATGTATCACTTCATCAGTGGATACACAGCTTTGGTAAATATTAAATTCCTGTATTCCTATGTTCAATTACAACAGCATACGAATAAGGGGCAAACATTTTTCAAGATAGTAACACAAGTCAGGCTTCTATTTCTGATGATAGTTTTTTCTATATTAACTGCAGGTGGCTGGAACTGAAGATGGTATAAAAGAGCCTACAGCAACATTTTCAGCATGCTTTGGTGCAGCATTTATTATGCTTCATCCAACTAAGTATGCAGCCATGTTGGCTGAAAAAATGGAAAAACATGGAGCAACTGGATGGCTTTTAAATACTGGCTGGTCTGGTGGAAGGTACAAGTTTTAACTTTCTTTTATTAAAAAAAATACTTCTTTCCAATTTTGACCAATTAAAGAATTCATTATTTGAAAACATGCTTATTTACTCATATTTAAACTTTCTAAGCTTATCCAAACATGTTCGAGCCATATTTGGTGTGTGGGGTACTTGGAATACAATTATGTATTTTTAAGAAAGATATATGTCTGTTTATCTGCAGCTATGGATTAGGCAGTCGTATTAAGTTAGCTTACACAAGGAAAATAATCGATGCCATCCACTCGGGAGCCCTTCTGGAAGCAAACTACACAAAGACTGAAGTTTTTGGACTTGAGATCCCGACTGAAGTCGAAGGGGTGCCATCAGAAATCCTAGATCCTGTCAATACAGTAAGTTGCAATATGCTTTAGATCTTTTTCCATTAATTAAATCTTACTTTCAACGATATAATCGTGTTCTAATGATGTATGCTTTCTAGTGGGCTGACAAGAAGGCATACGAGAATACGTTGTTAAAGTTGGGACGTCTATTCAAGAAGAACTTTGAGGTGTTCTTGAACTACAAGATTGGCGCTGACAACAAGCTGACCGAGGAGATCTTGGCAGCAGGACCAAATTTCTAATGTTGAATCTATGAAAGAGAAATACAAAAATAAATGAGAATAACACGTAACTAGTTATTCTTGCCTTTTATTTTATATGTCTAATTGATTATATTATAAAATCCAGATATGGTTGGACAATGTACCATAACTCTGTTTATTTGATTATATTTTCTCCAGGGTACTTCGAAGTCTTGAACCGGGTTTTATTATTAGTTGTATTCACTTGGTAAATTATAAGACGGATTGGCCAGTATTTCTTCTCAACTTGTCATATGGCACGTGGGTTATAATAATCACATTCAAAAACAAGGGAACACAAATATTCCTAATTTTCCTGCAAGAGGAATGACGGGTGGTCTTTTCATACTTTTTAATTCATGCATGTATAGACATGAAAAAACAAAAGAAATAAGTAAATAAAATGGATTTGAGGCATATAAAAACTAGGGGGTAATTAGACAAGTACTAGCAAAATCAGGACAAGTGCCGAGTTTGTGCATGCTTTGTCAGAGGACCTGATATCAGCAACAATGAGTCACAATGGCTTTTTGAAAGGTGATTTAGAATTCAATTGTCTTGTGAGCTTGGAAGAGCAAGATTATGTAAAATACACTAGAGGTTGGTGGAGATCCTCTACACAAAATATTTATTGTACTCCATGTCAACAAGGATGTTGACAAATTGAGTGGAGGAGGATGTCAAGGACCACAACTTAGCATGGATGACCATTGCGGATGAGGGGAGAGCTTGGTTAATGTACTCCATGTCAACAAGGACGTTGACAAATTGAGTGGGTGGGGTGGGGGGTGTCACGATCCGCAACTTAGCATGTATGACCATTGTGGATGAGGGGAGAGCTTGGTTTGACATGAGTTCAAAAGTTGACCATATGACAACAAGTTTGTGTGTTGACCAGAGGACCTTAGCAATTAGCAATTAGCAATTGAGTTTTGGGAAGCCATGCTATAGAGAGCTTGCCTAAGGAGAGAGGACACTTTCCACCATGGCAAATGACAATTCGAATTTGTTTGATTGGAAAATATAGGGGGCAAAAGCAATAGCGTTAGGTGGCAGCATTGTCATAATTTCTATGTATTATGAGGACAATATCTCAAGGATCGTGTATTTGTTGTAGGTAAATGTTGTGCATGAGAATGTGGACAAAATAGAAGATGCGCATTGTGAAAAGGCAAGCGCTTGACACCAAGTGTAGCACAAGGATGTGTTTTGATAGTTATACACTAATAAGTCTTGTGGGCGAAATAAGCTATGTGTCATGTCAGACTCTTGATGGAAGTTGGCAGAAAGTAGTCAAAAAGAGTGATAATACAACCACACATGTTAAATAGTCCCTCTACGAGACTCAAAAGAGTCTACCCGTGTCACTACAAATGTACTGTAATTTTATCTACGTCCAACTAGATACACTTATTAAGGCACTGTGACGATCACTTTGGGTAGAAAAAGGATATGAAAATTAGGGATCTAGCGTTAGAATAAGGCCGATGTTAGGAGTTTGTAACCTGAGGACTGTGAATAGGCATGGAGAAAATCGTATATCTAGGTCACGTCTAATTTTTGATTTATATGTCGATTGAGTTTCATAAGTTGTGGTAGCGACTAGGACGATCAAACTATGAAATCCTACATTGTAGTAGCAATTTGGGATAAACCTATAGAAATGATGCTTCAGGACAACACATTGTGATATCCTGAATTCTTGTAGCAACTGGGACCATTGAAACACTAGCAAAAACACATTTTTTATTGACTATATTGATATTTGAGCTCATAAGGTATACCATAGTGAGATTCGAGGCTCGAAAAGATAAATGATGAATAAGATGAGATATTGTAGAACATCCTTGTGCTTAGTCATGCATATGATCACTCGCATCGTTACTTGATAATAGTGCAATTATCACGTTTTTCATCCACTAATAATTGCATGTCATGATTTATTGGTGCCTAAATGTTCGAAGTACACTTATATTTTGGTTTAGGTGCAAATGGACGAATACGGTGGAAATTAGAAAAAATGGGCGATAAGGGGCCAAAATGGAGGAAAATAATAGTTCAGGAACTAAAGTGTAAATATTCTAAACTTGTTTCTAACCTTTTGATGAAGATTCAAGAGTGTTAGAGGTCAATTGGATGAAAAAATGAGTCAAAGGGATGAAATATAGCCAATATATGATCACATATCAACTTACAAGTTGAAAAGTTTTGCATCGATTTTCTGCCTCATGNTAGTTCAGGAACTAAAGTGTAAATATTCTAAACTTGTTTCTAACCTTTTGATGAAGATTCAAGAGTGTTAGAGGTCAATTGGATGAAGAAAGGAGTCAAATGGATGAAATATAGCCAAAACATTATCACTTATCAACTTTCAAGTTGAAAAGTTTTGCACTGGTTTTCAGCCTCATATTAAGACCGGTTTTTGACATGGAAAACGATCGAATTAGAAGATAGTAGCTGAAGTGAAGTTGTAGTTCTTGGAGTTAGCTTTCCAACTCATCTTAAATTACCTCAATCGTACATCGATAGAAAAAGATATGGTCAAAATACTGAAAATTGTCCGACGGGTAAACAATATAATCATATGGTCGCATGGTTATAAATTCATGCGGTCACATGGTTATAAATTCATGCGGCCGCATTGTCATTTACTGAGAATTCAAGGACAACAATTTTTTGTTCCATGCGACCACATGGGTTTATACCTTGCGGTCGCATAGGTTATTTCTGGGCAAAAAATTTCTAATTCCGGAAATTGTTCTACCACTTATGGAAACACGTTGGGGACACGTTTTTAAGCCCTAAAATGTTCCAGAAAATGGGAGAACGCCCCACACGTTATTACTTTCCTTTTTGACTCAAGAACCTCATG
>CAIGRR010129768.1:484-16105 GCA_903798365.1 Fraxinus sp. 1973-6204 | reverse complement strand
CGGGAAGAAAGAGAACGACTTTTTCTAATTTTTGATTTTTGAAAACTATTTTTCAAAGTGTCAAAAAGAACACATTTTCAATGATCTCAAAATGGACACTCAAAACACAAAATCAAAAATAAATTCAAAACTCAAAACACAAAATTGAAACAAAAAGAGAACATTCCCTAAGTTTCCTGGGGAAATTTTTAAGAAGAAGGAATTTGTGAAGGATGCAATTGATAAATTAGACGGGTGGTGGATAGATGAGAAGGACATTCCGTCTACGCAAATACCAATCAAAAGGAGGTTCAACAGAAAATTGGTGTCTTTGTTAAGTTACAAGTCCTTATTAATTAGCAACTTCATCTCATTTTTCTTAGTCTACGTACCCACCACCAGATTGAGTTCAGTTGAAGAACAAAATTTGAGATTTTACGGTTACAAAATTAAAGATTAATTTTATTTGATAAAAAGATATAAAAATTATTTATACTTCAAAGAATAATCTGTGTGCGTGTATTTTTTTTTTTATTTCACACTTTCAATTAATTGAGACACAAATCTATGTCATCAATAGTACGGCTTTGTTCTTATACTTAAGTTAGACTTTAATCGTTAAGTTGTGAAACCTAATTATTGTCGATCTTAATTATCGCCATTAAAATTTCATTAAGGACCGTTTAAAATTTTGTATTCTTATAAAAGTCTATAAATGAATTGGAGTCATTGTAAAATTCAAATTTTCCCTAATTTATCTTATAAATAATGAGTTTTCATTTTATTATTTATCATCATAAAAGAGAGTAAAAGATGTTAGAGAAGATGGGTGGGAGATGACATAGTCCCACATAGAGTAAACTTTTATAAATCTTGAATGTTTATTTTCTTTTTCTTTTTTCCGAATTAATTGCTATCAGTGTAATAGAATTAGGATTTTCAATTCTCAACACTTAAATCTTTTATATTATTTTATATTGTATTTAGCCAACCACTATCACTCCCTTAGCTATCAATCATAAAAAGATATCGTGGGTCATGCTGACCCTAAAAAATGATCACATGATGTGGCCAACAAATAAGTAGAAATGAATATCCACATAAGCTTAGATCCCAATACGTCTATGACTCAAATCACCCATTTTTCCAGATGAATCAGTGAAGGGAATGATCCAAAATATTTAATAAGTTGATGTTATAGTCGTTTGATACATAAAAAGGGGGTCGGCCGTTGAGTATAGTAGGGAAGATCGAGGTTTTCTTTTGATGTGTAAACTTGCATTAGCCCTCTCGACACTGAGTGTGGGATTTTTATACCCAATGTCAGGTGAATGAGATATGTTGGATGGTAAGGCGCACAGTTCCACTAGATCCATTGGTTCTTATTAATGTTAATCAATCAATCAAGCTATTTAATGCTCAGATCCCCATATCTTTATTTCTAGACCAAGGATTTGACCGTTTAGGTATGCGGAGACAGAATTGGCAGTGCATTATCTTGTCAGTCACTTCATAGGATCTATTGTTGGTTGGCTGTTTGCCTTGTCGGGAATGATCTCGTATTGAGGACCTTTGTCGAAGGGGATCGATCAACCTGCTTTTAGGCTGAGTTCGCCTCGACATGCACAGAACCTAGTTGCTCGCACCGATACGCCACATGTGAGCTCGTTCGCTTGCCAATGTATTTATTTTACGATTATTTATATGAGTAACATCAGTCCCCGAAGTCCAGGTATGATTATTTATATAGTGCATGGACTTTTAAAGGCCGAGGATTAGCAGGAGCGGCACTTGCTGGAGTCGATGGTGGGGCTTCCCTGGCGTGGGCAAGGTTATTGCTAGGAGGACGATTTCCTTTAGATCAATCGAGATGTGGAGGCAAAGTCTCTGTGTGGACAATCCATATAGAGGTGAGGCCTTTCAGTGTGTGGACAAACCACATAGAGGCGAGGCATTTCTGTGTGTAGACGAACCACATAGAGGCGAGGCCTTTCTGTAAACGGGGCATTAATCATGCTTAAGCGGCCTAAGCGTGCGTCGTGACCTGTTTATGTGAGACGAGGCAGTTTGAATGGGTTATCGAGCCCTTACTTGCAATTAAGGCTCGATTATTGACCCGTATCGATGACTTGGCAAGTGATGGTTCCCAATGAATGACAGCTGGGCATTCCAGTCATTTTCGAGGTTCGAGCGACGTGCGCATTTAATGGGAAATGATGATGGTGTTACACTCTCACCTAAGCGTACGCAGATTTGAAACTCGTGTGTGGCACGACCTCATGTGAGCCCATGATTTAAATCTTAATAGGTGCCTTTTGGTTTCAACATAGATGATAAGGTTACAGGTGGAAGGCTAAGATTAGATCAGGGAAATATCCAATGGTGGGGGTTCGTTAGGTAAGCCTATATAAAAGGCCGGGAATCCACTTTTTCATCTTTTTCCACTTTTTGAAAGTTTAAAATATAAAGTGTAAGAATTCCCTCTTTCGAGCTAAATATTTTCTTGCTGTCATCGGCGACTGACCGTTTTCTTAGACTTCGAGACTCGGGTTTTTAGTGTTTACTTAAGCATTTTCCCTTATTGAGGCATTTCTTTCTTTTCTCTTACTCGAATGACCTCTAAATCTAAGAGAAGTGTAGAAGGGGGTTCTTCTGGGATAGATATGGCCTTGATCTATGCTAAGGCGGGCATTCCTCTGATGATCCCTACTGAGCGGATCGTGGAGGCAATGGGGAGCCCCCATAGTGCATGGATAATGGAGGAAAGCCCCATAGATTATAGTGTGAGATGTAGGGCTTTCCTATGGCCAACATATATTTAGGAAAACGAGCTTGAGGATTTCAGGAAAAGATTTAGGATCTCGGATAATATCAAGTTGTTGGTACCGACCCAGGAGGAAAGAGCCTGCTTTTCTAGATAGGGTTGTGTGGCGGTGAGCGAGGCGATCCTGAGTGGGGGAATGAGGCCGCCATTACACCCTTTCTTTAGATTTATCCTTATGCAGTACAACTTAGCCCCCACCCAATTAGTGCCAAACGCATGGAGCCAACTGGCAAGGGCCTTCCTTCTTTGGAAGGAGGTCACTTTTGGCGAAGATATGCCCCCACATGTTTTTTCGAACCCTTTTCCAGCCCCGAGCCTCTAGTGAGGAGAGCGATTGTAAGGGGTGGTACTGTATGAATCCTTAGTGCCCACATTCTCGTTTCATCTGGGAGACCCCAACCTCCATAAAAAACTGGAAATCTTTTTGGTTTAAGGGTCGTTGCCAGACGGTGGAAGGAGATGTCGTCCCAGAGATCACAGTGTCGACCTAGTACCACGAGTACAGTGAGTCAAGCCTTCTTTCATATTGCAAACTTCATTCTATGTTTATTTCTTTATCACTGATATAATACGAGTTTTGTGCAGATGTAGTTAACCAGTTCGAGGTTGAGCCATCAGAGTGGGCCATCATCCAAGCTATTTACAAGCTTCCTGCAGAGAAGAGGTTCTTCAAAAATGTTATTTCCAAGAGGAACCTATTCGTCACACATTCACTGATAGCGACGAAGGGTGAGCTTTTAGATTTTGCCTTTTACTTCCAATTTCATGCTGATTTCTTAGTCCCCACCTTTTGCTTTGCAGAGCAACATGATAAAAAAGAATATGAGAAGCCTAACTTGCTCCAACCGAGGAGCCTGGGCGAGACCTAGAAGAAGAAACCGTTGAGTGGCGACTCGGCCACCTATAAGAATCAACGTGACGAACTGTCCCGTTTGTCCAAGGTAAACCAACCACCTCCTCCGGTAAAGGTGGGGGATAAGGAAAAAGGGGAGGAAGATAAGGAAATAGGAACTTCTTTGGAGAGGCCCCCGAAGAGGAAATTGGTTCTTTCCAAGAACATGGGGCCATCACCTCCTCCTAAGTGCCAGACTACCCTTGGCGAGTCTTTGCGTCACCCCATCATGGCTGAGCCTATCTTTTTGATAAAATTTGTTGATGTGGACGACGTCGTCGAAGAAGAGGTGAGCCTGATAAAGAGGAAGAAGGGAAAGCCCAAAATTTTCTTGGGGAGAGGCCGGATGAGATTTCATCGACAGTGCTGGAGATGCTTCCCACCGAGGCTCAAGGGGTTACGAGGACTCAGCATAAGTATTGGACTGAAAGATATGCCTCATACGTCGAGACTTGTGACGCGGTCGATTTAGTGGAGGCCGAGCTCGCTATGCAAGCTCATTCTCATGGCTTTTTCCTTAATGCTCAAATGGAAGTGAAACGGCTGCAAGGACTTAACAAGGATTATCTTCAGAGGGCCAAGGACACAGAGTTCCCCTTAATTAAGGCCAATACTGAAACCTCTTCTGCCACTAAGGCCATCGAAACCTCCAAACGGAAGCTGGCAGAGGCCGAGTCGAAGGTAGAGGCGCTTTCCAAGGACAATGAAGAACTGAAGAATGAAGTCCACCTCTGCAAGGCTGAGGTTAATGCTCTGACGAAGCAAGTGGGAAACTCAAACAATTTACAGAAGATCGCTTCGTCGGCCTTGGAATTGGCTAACAAGGATAGAGGGGAGCTGAGGTCTAAAGTTGAGGGGCTAGCTGCCTAGGTGGCTGATCTGAAGTAACAATTAAGTGCAGGGACGGTAGTGGTGAATCAAATACGTTGCCCACTTCCACAAGATGACTGAGTATGACGGCTTAGGCATATATTGGAGAGGGGTCGCTTACACTGAAGTGTTCTTGATGCTAGCGGAGTTTCACCCCCAATTGGTCTTGGCCTTATTGAAAGAAGAATTCATGCATGCCGAGCTGTCAACCCCGGCCACTGAAGTTGGAGATTCAGTTGAGGTGGTAATGATCCCTTTTTTGTAATGCATTCAGATCAACTTTTAATGGATCGTTTCATTTTCTGCCCCCAATAGGTCTTATGTGTTTGTTGCAATTGGTTTCATAGAAATTTACCACGAACTAACCAATCATTAATGGGTTCGCTATGGCTATAGACGATAGCTAACGAGCTGATCCTAGCTAACTCTTAAAGCGTTTATATAATTGTCATAACTAATCTTTTCAGGATGATAATTAATGGGATCATTATTTTAATGAACCATCGAACATAGGCTCGTCACAGTTAGCCTCTGAACTCATCATACATGTATACTAATTGAGCTCGTGAACAATAGTAATTGATGGGTTCGTCGTAACTAAAATGTTTTTGCCGATTACCTAGCCACAAATGGGCTCACCATTGTTGGGTAAATAATTACAATGTTTGTCGATTTACGATTAATTGGTTCGTTGTATTTAATGACCTTGGTTGTAAGTTAGTTACCACTATCAATCGGTGCAGCTCTTTTAATTGATCGTCACATTTCTCTAACCAATTCATCGTATGGGCTTGTCATTTATATCATACGAACTCGTATTTAAACAATTCGTTCGCAATATAGGTTCGTTTAATCTCAAGTGCTTGTCATAGCTTAAACAACGATTCAATTGTATAGGCACATTTCATATATATGAGCTCGTCATATTTTAGTCATCAAGTCATTGTATGGGCTCGCCATATTTTATATATATGAGCTCATCATATTTTAGTCATCGTCATTGGATGGGCTTGCCATATTCTATATATATGAGCTCGTCGTATTTTAGCAATCAAGTTATTGTATGGGCTAGCTATATTTTATCGATTGAAGACGAGAGAATGTTCAATGATCATAAACGGTACACGCACAGAAAAGGGTCTTACTGGTAATACATTCGAAGGTGCTCAACATTCCAAGGCTGGGCCTGCACCTTCCCATCCAGGTTTTCAATTAAAAAGGTTCCCAGCCTAACTTCGCTTGAAATGCGGTAAGGGCCTTCCCAGTTTAGACCCAACATATCCACACCAGGTTCTTTTGAAGATACGAATACTCTCCTGAGTACCAGATCGTCTCTTCTGAATGACTTATGCTTAACCTTGGCGTTGTACTACCTTGTCATTTTCCTTTGATAGATAGCCAATTTAATTTGTACCGCCTGATCTCATCATTGGAGATATCTTAAACTGTAAGTGGCGAGGAGATGGCAGACCTACCTCAACTGGGCTCATCGCCTCCACTCTATAGGCCATGGAGAAAGGGGTTTCCCTGTCACTGTCCGTTGGTAGTGCGTATTGCCCACAGTATATGAGGGAGCTCGTCTACCCACGCTCCTTTCGATTCATCAATTTCTTTTTCAGAAGGTGTTTTATGGTCTTGTTGATCGCTTCGACTTGACCATTTGCTTGAGGATGGTGAGACAAGGAGAAGTATTTCTTGATGCCTAACTCGTCACAGAGGTCTCAGAGCTTCTTACTGTCGAACTGCTGCCCATTATCCGTGACTATTGAATGGGAAATCCTGAATCGACATATAATATTCTTCCATAAGAACTTAGAAGTATGTGCCTTGGTGATTTTAGCCAAGGGTTCATCTTTAACCCATTTGGTAAAGTAGTTGATAGCGACGATCGCATAATTCGCTCATCTCGTGCATATTTTTTTAAGGTGGGCCAGTAGTACCCTTACCTCATAACCTTGTGGGCCAGGGCTAGGCCTCTTATGTGATTAACACATATCCCTTCGTAGATTTTCCTTAGCACGTAATCCGCCTCATCTCGTGCAATACATCGTTGGAGAGGCGATGAAAACCCTCTTTTGTATAGGACCTCATCCTAAAGCACATAATGGGCAGCCTTACGCCTGAGTTTGTAGGCCTCTTCTTAGTTCTCCGGCAAGGCATGATCCTTGAGATATGATATGATGGGCCGCATCTTATAAGGAGTTTCTCCGACCCACATTGCCTCCTCCGTTTTAGCCGTGGAAGGTCTGGGGAGGTATTCGATAGGCACAAACTTGAGCAATTTTGAGTCCTTGCTGCTTGCCAGCTTTGATAAAGCATCTGCGTGCAGATTCTCTGTCCTTGGGACATGGATAAGTTCGAACTTATCAAAGCAAGGGATCAGCTCCATAACCTTCTTCAGGTATGTCGCCATGCCCTAATCTGGCTGCAAAACGGCCATTAACCTGGCTTACAACAAGTTGGGAGTTGCTTCGGACTGCCAAATTTTTTCACCAACGTTTCTCTGGCGGGCCTAAGGCTTGCTAGGAGCGCCTTGTATCCAGCAGCATTGTTGGAGGTCTTGAAACCAAACCTCACTGCATAATTAAGTTTGTGGCCCTTGGGGCTCTATAGTTACGCTCCGGCTCCTGAACTATTTTCCCCGACAAACCCATCTACAAATAACATCCAGGTTGGTAGGTTTGCCGGTTCTATTGTAACATTGATATTCGTTGCCTATGTAAACTCGACAACAAAATTTGCCACTGTCTGTCCCTTCATCGAGGTTCTGGGCTAATATGAGATGTCAAACTCACTCAGCTCCACAGCCTATTTCATCAGTCTCCCAGATGCGTCTGATTTTTGGAGCACTTGTTTGAGAGGGAGGCTCGTTAAAACTCGTATGCTGTGGGCTGGGAAGCAGGGCCTCAGTTTTCTTGATGCGATCATGAGGGACAAGATGAGCTTTTCCACATCAGTGTAACGTATTTTTGCTGGTAGGAGGGCTTTGCTAACATAGTAGACAGGTAATTGAGTGTTACCCTCCTCTCATACAAGCACCCAGCTCACTGCATTGGTACTCACTGCCAAATATAACAACAGGGTTTCTCCTTCTTTAGGATTCGAGAGAAGAGGGGCTTGTCCCAGGTGCTTCTTCAGCCCTTGGAATGCTCTTTGTATTTCTCACTCCATTGAAATCTTTTTCCTCCTTTTAAGGCCTTGAAGAAAGGAAGGTATCTATCAGTAGCCTTGAAGATGAACCGGTTCAACGCCGCAAGGTACCCCGTTAAGCATTGTACTTCTTTTGGCTTGTTGGAGGACCTCATGTTTAGTAAGACTTTAATTTTCTCGGAGTTCGCCTCAATACCTCGCTAGTTGACCATGTCGCCCAGGAATTTTTCGGAAGCAACGCCAAAGGCGTACTTCAATGGGTATATCATCAACATATACCTCCATCTACTGATCTGAAGCTCTTTACTAACATATCCTCAACATACACCTCCATTGTTTTACTCAGCAGGTTAGAGAACATCTTGTTAACCAACCGTTGGTAAGTCGCACCATCATTCTTCAGACCAAAGGGCATAACCTTGTAGCAATAGAACCCCCGGTCTATTATGAAAGAGGTGTGCTCCTCGTCTGCTAGGTGTATGGAGATCTGATTATACCCCGAATAAGCATCCATGAAGCTCAACAATTCGTGGCCTGCATTGGAGTCGACAAGCTGGTCGATCCTTGGGAGCGAAAAACTATCCTTCGGACAGACTTGATTGAGGCTGGAGAAGTCTATGCATACCCTCCATTTGCCGTTAACATTCTTTACTAACAACGGATTTGATAGCAATTTTGGGTATGCTGCTTCCCTGATGAACCCACTGGATATGAGTTTCTGTACCTCTTCTTTCAGTGCCGCATACCGCTCCAGGTTCAAGGCTCTCCTCTTTTGCCTGTGAGAACTGAATTTTGGTTCTACGTTGAGCTGATAGCAACTGACTTTGGGATCGATACTGACCATATCTTCATGTTTCCAAGCGAATACATCCAAGTTGTCGAGCAGGAAACCTTTAAGCTTGGCTTTTCCCTTTGGTCCGAGCTCTTTCCCTATTTGCAGTGACCTTGTGGGATTGTTCGGCTTATAGGGAAAAGTTCTAGATCTTCCACTAAGGTCGTCTGTGAATTCAACTCTGTAACTCGGGAATCTAGGTCTACCTCGGTGACCCCTTCTTTAGGGGCATCCGCCATGTTAATATCTCTCCCTTGTTCAGGGGCCTATCTTTCTTCAGACGTATCCGTCATCTTAGTGTTTATAAGGACCATGTTTACGCTTCGGGGTTCGAACTTTCTCAAGGAGCTGAGGTAGCACTCCCTTAAACCAATCCGGTTACCTCGTACCATGGCAGCTCCTTCCTTAGTAGGGAGTTTCATACAAAGATGGTGTATGAACTTTACAGCCTCTAGTTCTTTCAGGGCAAGTTCTTTCAGGGCAAGTAGTGCTAATACTCCATGATAAGTGGACCGGTGATCCACAATTAAGAACTCCATGAAATGTTGAGCTCTAAATGGGAACTCTCCTATTTCCATTGCCAATGTGATCCTTCCCCTTAGGATGCTGCTATCACCAGTAAAACCGTACAAATGGGCAGTCATAGGAGCGAGCTCGTAGTCCACCGCCATTTTGTCGAAAGTGATTCCGAAAAGGATATTGCCATAACTTCCATTATCAACCAGCATGCGCCTCAGACCATTTCTGGCCACGATCGCTCGCACCACCAATGCGTCGCAGTGTGGGTAATGAACTCCTACAAAATTTCTCGAGGAAAAAGTTCCCAACACTTCGACTGGTGTTGTTGATTAACTAGCTTATCATGGGGGGTCCTTGGCTTCCCTCGCGTAGTTTTTCAGGGCATTTTTGGAACTTTCTCCTATATACGGGCCATCGATTATGGTGTCGATTTCCCTGATGGGTACATCATCAATATTTGCTAGGGACTCTCTTTTGGGCCTCTGACCTCTTCTCCGGTTTCTGTTTTCCTCGTGCTCTCTTCGAAGTGGTTCCACCTTTCCTCGTTGTGTCGAGGTCCTTGTCTAAATGGAAGATCATTTCCTTGCCTATGATGGATATTTCTATCCTCGGCAGGGATACTAGTGGGTCCTTCGTGATATGGCCTAGTTAGGCAATTTTCTGTGTTGTGGCCGCTGGTTCGATGGTACATGCAATACTGCCTATCTCTAGGCTCTCTGCTTCTTCCTCTGCCTCTACCTCTTCCTCTGGGTAAGTTCGGATGCCTATGAGTGTTAGGCCCGACCTCTTCATATACCAAAGGGCACGACGTTTAGCGTGGCAGTGGCCAACGCTTGCCCCAAGGTGGGGGCTATAGTATGTCCTACTTAGGTCCACTATTGGTCAACCAAATGGGATACGGGTCCCCTTCGCTGTCTCTAGGGCAATGGAAGCCCCATTGAGGTTCTATTGTGACGATCAATCAACTCTTCATTAACAATTTCACTTCTCATCATTTCCACCAAGGCATCATGTGTGGTAGGGTTTCTATTTTGCACGTCCCTCCAAAATGTATTCATGTTTAGACCTCCCCTTAAGGCAAAAAGAGCCTCTCTATCAGTGACCTACTCGCAATAAGTTATTTCATCCGTGAAAAAAGCGAGGTAGCTTTTCAGGTTTCTCCTGCTTGTTGCCTTATATCATGTAGCCTCTGTATAGGGGCTTCTCCCTCCTTGCTCGACAAGTATTGCTTTAGAAAAGCCTTTTCAGATCCGACCAACTCCTGATACTTCCAGCTGGAATGCGGCTGTACCAAATTTCTATAGCCCCTGTTAGTGTGAGGTGGAAAGCTTAACACTTCAATGCCGACGAGGCTCCTTGCAGAGACATTTGCGTCTTATAGTTGTTAAAGTGTTTTGTCGGGTATGTTTTTCATACTTGGGTATTTTGGTGGTTCAAAGTGGCTAAGAACGGGGGCACTTCTCAACTCTTGAGAAAATGGCAAACTTTCATTATCGTCATCCAGTTCGAATGATCTACAAAGGCCATCGGAGTCATTTTCCTCCACCTGATACTTAGGCTGCTGTGTTCCAGCCTGATTTCTTGCATTTACGTCTTTCTCACTTATTTCTAGGCGATGGTGGGACTCCTTGAGGCTCGTGCCCCAGATTTTGCTCTCGCCCTTTTTAAACTGGGAGAGACTATTGAGACCTATTTCTAGGCCTTGAAGGTCCAATTCGATCAAAAATGCTGTTGGACCTTTGGGGTTCACATTCTTGGGTATATTCTNCACTTATTTCTAGGCGATGGTGGGACTCCTTGAGGCTCGTGCCCCAGATTTTGCTCTCGCCCTTTTTAAACTGGGAGAGACTATTGAGACCTATTTCTAGGCCTCGAAGGTCCAATCATGTCAAAGATACCGGTGGATCTTTGAGGTTCATGTTTCTGAGTGTATTTCGGGAAAAAGTTCTACTCCATGTGGACATCGTCGTCGGGACGGCTCGTGACGTAGTTGGTGGAAGTTTCAACTTCTACCTCTCCTTCCACTTGGTCGTTCATCTCGTACATTTGAGGATATGCTGCTGTATCATTTTCTTCACCCTCCTTGTGAAAAGCTCTATGCTGAAGTGCCTGGGACCTAACTTGTTGGTGCATTTGCATCAGCATTTGTTGTATGATAGCATTTTATTGGGCCATATTAATCATATTAGTAGCCATCTCTCCAACTTCTCGTGCCAAGCGTACGGTTGTACTGCCTCTCTTGTGGCGATGGTAAGGGCGACGCATATTCACCTTCGTGCAAAGAACCTCTTCCTCGGAGGCCTCCTGCTGCCCACCTCCATTATGTGTTCCTCGATGACTTGAACTCATCGTGTTTTTCGAATTGTTTCCTTGCAACGGTTCTTTCTTCAAGAACCAAAACCTTTCTTCAAGGTTCTTTACAAATAGCCTTTACCACTAGGATGTACGTGGTTATGTTATCAAAGATTCCCACATATGGTACCAATCTGTTGACCCCAAAAAATGGTCTGATGACGTGGCCAACAAATTAGTAGAAACGAATATCCACGTAAGCTTAGATCCCAATACGCCTATGACTCAATTCACCCATTTTTCCAGATGAATCAGTGAATGGAATGATCCAAAATATTTAATAAGTTGCCGTTATAGTCGTTTGATACATAAAAAGGGAGTCGACCGTCGATTATAGTAGGGAAGATCGAGGTTTTCTTTTGATGTGTAAACTTGCATTAGCCCTATCCGACAATGAGTGTAGGCTGTTTATACCCAATGCCAGGTGAATGAGGTTCGTTGCATGGTAAGGCACGTAGTTCCACTAGATCCATTGGTTCCTATGAATGTCAATCAATCAATCAAACAAGCTATTTAATGCTGAGATCCCCATATCTTTATTTCTAGACCAAGGATTTGACCGTGTAGTTATGTAGAGGCGGCGTTGACAGTGTATTATCTTGTTAGTCACTTCATAGGATCCACCGTTGGTTGGCTATTCACCTCATCAGGAACGGGCTCATATTGAGGGCCTCTACCAGAAGGGGATCGATCAACCTGCTTTTAGGCTAAGTTCGCCTTAGCATGCATAGAACCAGGTCGCTCGCACCGATACGCCACATGTAAGCTCTTCTGCTTGCCACGTAGAGTATTTATTTTACGATTATTTATATGAGTAATAGGTCACATATACGTAAAGTGTGAACATGGCGTTAATGTCTAAATTTTTAAAATACAACATAAACTTGATTTGGACTTAAGAAAAGCTTTCAATAAACTTCGGGAAATGAATAAAATTGCTTTTATTACATGATACTAATCAAGAAATATTCATATTCAGTAAATTGCCTTGTTTGACAATCATCATTTAAAAATCCTTCTACACATTTTCAGAATGAGACATTTTGCACCTAAATCCAAATTTTTTTCCTATATTTAAACCACGCGTTCTCTTAAAAATCACTATTCAAGACTTTTTTTTAAAAAAATAATAACGGTCAAATAGGGGCTAAATCTAAATCCAAACATGGTATTTTATACTATAACTTGTTTCGTAATGGTTACAAAATGGTAATTATATTCATACTTCAGTTTTTTTCAATGTTTTGAAAATCAACCCGAACATTGACTCGAAAAAGAGAAGGGATTAAGTGTCAGAGGGTCGAATCGGGGTTGAACCGTGTCAAATTGAAATTAGTACAGGGATAATGCTATACGTACATCAGGCTATCCATACTAATGTCCAGAATGCTAACGTGGTGATATATTGATGAGATTTTAAGTCAATTTCTGGCCAAATAAAAAAACCCAAAAAAATTGAAATGTAAAACCCTAGGTATGTATCACTTTTCCTATTCCTACTTTTCCTCTCTCGATAGACGACGCATTCTGACCTACACGCCAACCTAATTAAAGAACTACCAGATCATTTTTTCTCCTTTTGGCGCTGGCTAAAATGTTCAAGTTTTATTGTCATTTACATTTAAAGTGTAATGGTTGACGAATTAATTTCTATGTAATGTTTTCTTCTTCTTCTTCTTCTGCCTATACTGAGAAGGATACCCATATTGAAGGAGATTCACATAATATTTCTGACAAAATGGTTGACGAGAATGCCGGAGATGGTATGCTTTGTTTATTGTAGTACATTTTCTAGAATAAACAACTTGGTACTATATAACATCACATATAGAAAATTGGTTAATGATTTAAGAATGACTAAACCTGGAGTTTTAGTAGTGTGGTTGGTTACCTGAATCTAATTTCTTTAGATTTCACAACAATTCTTGTTACCTGAATCTAATTTCTTTAGCTTTCACAACAATTCTTGTTACCTAAATCTAATTTCTTTAGATTTCACAATAACTCATGTAATGTGATGTGAATTTGCCTGTTATTTTTCTGAAGCATGATGTAAATTTAAAGTAATTGTTTCAGTTCTGTTAGTTTGTGTTGTTTTCTATGTTATTGCATACAAATGTTATTGCATACTGTTAACTCATCTGATTCTATGAATGTTATTCCTGCAAAAGTGGAGGTTAACTCATCTGATTTTGTGGTCGACGATGATTTGGCTTAGGAAATGTTAGTGATGAAATGAGGTTGGTATGAGATTTTCTTAGAGACCAATGTATTTGAATTCTAGAAGAGATATGTTTATCGAGTAGGGTTTCTTGTTAGAAAATGAAATACAAATAGGGGAGATGACGAAATAGTACAGTATGTGAGTTTTACTTGTAGTTGAGAAGGTCGACAAAACCGTAGAAAAAGTATTTCTTTGAATCCTTCATGAACAATTGAAACAGGGTGCAAAACCAGGTTGATTGCGTATTCTAGTGCATGTGGAATATTTAGAATAACAATTGTGTATTTAGAGTATAAATATAAAACAAGCCCATCTAAGTCTAGGTTGTATAGATGCAATCAGAAACTTAGTGAACGTGTTAAAATACGGTTCTAGGCGAATGACTTAGCAGGAGTCCCAATGCATAAAACCTATAATTCTTTTGTAGTGGAGGTGGGTAGTTTTGAAAACGTGCCATGTGTTGAGAAATATTGTAGAAATTTCATCGACAAAGTGCGACATTTAAGACTTGGGAAAGGAGACGATGCTGCAATACAAGCATATTTCTAGAAAATGCAAGCACATAGTGCTGGTTTTTTAATATGGACTTGGATGAAGAGTGTCGGTTGAGAAATGTGTTTTGGACAGATAATAGATGTAGAAAAATGTATAAGGAATTTGACAATGTCGTTACTTTTGACACTGCATAACTGTCTAACAAGTACGATATGTCTTTCGCTCCTTTCGCAGGGGTGAATCACCATGGGCAATCAACTCTACTGGGTTGTGGTTTGGTTTCGAACGAAGATACAAAAACATTTGTGTGGATATTTAGGACATGGCTTGAATAAATAAATGTCCAAGCTCCCAATGTAATAACTACAGATCAAGATCAGACGATGCAAAATGCTATTGAAATCATTTTCCCTAACACTAAGCATAGATGGTGCTTGTGGCATATACTGAAAAAGTTATCCAAAATATTCAGCTATCACATTAACAACGGTTCAATAATGTATGCTATACATGGGTTAATCCATGACACATTAAGCTATGAAGAATTTGAGGAAGGCTGGTTGAACATGCTTGATCATTTTGAATTGCAAGATGACAATTGGTTGAATGGATTCCGTAATGAAAGAAGTCATTGGGTACCATGCTACTTGAAAACTACATTCTGGGCCGGTATGTCAACCACCCAATGGAGTGAGAGAATGAATGTATTATTCGACAGCTATGTGCATTCGAAAACGTCTTTAAAGCTTTTTGTTGAGCAATACGAGCGGGTGTTGAAAAGTAAAGTTGAAAAGAGATTTCAAGCTAATTTTGGATCACTCACAAATTGTTCCATGTGCCACTACGTATGATATGGAAAAATAGCTTCAAAAAGTGTATACTATCACAAAATTCAAGGAGTTCCGACAAGAATTCACATGGAAGGTTTATTTTGAAGTACTATATGTGGAAGGCTTTTGTGGAGTACGAGGTTCATGAAGATATCAAGATCAGTGAAGGAATGAAGAAAAAAAATATTTACGGTTTCTTTTCGTAGAGACAACTGTAAGATTGAGTGCAATTGTCATTTGTTTGAGCGCAATTATCATTTGCAAACACGAAATCTCGATTTTAATTCGGAATGATGTTCCATTGCTTCCATATAAGTATGTTTTGAGGGGATGGAGGAGAGATTTCAATAGACCGTACATGCGAGTCCCAACCATGTACAATGGTTCAGTTTCTATTGCTGAACAGTTGAGATATGAGCAGTTATGTGTTGCTTTTACCAAGATGGCAGACTTGGTAGCGGCAAATGAAGAACAGTCCTAGCATCTATTAAGGTATATTGAATTACAAATAAACGAACTGTCTAAATCAAAATGTAACATCTTCGGAGTGTATGGATTTGAAGCTCGGAATGATGAAAACCTAAACATTTTGGATCAAAACTGACAAAAAAAGCAATGGTGCACCGAAAAAATTGTGCAAAAAAAAAAAAAAAA
>CAIGRR010129767.1:0-11225 GCA_903798365.1 Fraxinus sp. 1973-6204 | reverse complement strand
ACTTGATTTTCTACCAAAGTTTTGCAAAATCCTTAGTTGATTCTCCTTGTGTTCTTTGATTTAATCCCAAAGTGCCAAGTAAATTGAAAGAAGAAGAAAGGAAAAGAAGAAGAAAAGAAAAAAAAATGGAGAAGAAGCTAATGCCCAGCCAGAATAACGCACCAGCCAAATGAGGCTGTTGGGTTTTAATTTAAAACCCTTTTCCAGAAATTACAGCCTTGGTCCCTAAAGTTTCGGACAAATGACAAAAATGTCCCCAAATTTATAAAAGTGGCGCCTAGTGCCCAAAAGATCAAACCCATAAATTATTGATTTTAATTTGCAGCCAAGCCTTTAGATAATTGCATGATAGGTCTCGCAACTTTGATCTTGTACAATTTGGTCCTCAAATTCACAATTTTGCACATTTTTAGTCTATTTTCTCTCCTTTTGTCTTGTTTTCTTTTCTTTGAGTGATTCTTACCTACAAAAGCAATAATTACATAATTGTGAGTAGAAATTCACTAATTTTATCAATAATAAGCATATTTAGGTATTAAATAAGTGCAAAAACACACTTATCACTTGGTTATAGTTGAAATTCCAAGAAAGTGGAGTGCACAAGATAAGAGAAAATTTATGATTGAGTTATGTAAGTTTTATTGGGATGACCTATGTCTATTTAAATAGTGTCATGATGAGATATTGAGATGTCATGTCCCTAATGAGGAGATACATAGCGTACTCAATTTTTGTTGTGTACAAACATGTGGAGGCCATTTTTCTATGAAAAAGACTGCTGCAAAAATTCTACAATGCAGTTTTTATTGGCCCACTTTCTTTAAATATACTAATGCGTATTGCAGATCTTGTGAGAGGTGCCAAAAGCTTGGTGTCGCGGCGTAATATGATGCCATTGATAGATATATTTGATTGTTGAGGAATCGATATTATGGGACCATTCTCACCTTTTTTTGGTTACTTGTATATCATTGTGGCGGTAGGCTATGTGTCTAAATGGGTAGAGATGGCAACTTGAAGGGCCAATGATAATAAAAAGGTTGTCAAATTTCTTAAAGAAAATATCTTGTCTAGGTTTGGCATACCACGACCTATTATTAGTGAGGCACGCACTTTTGCAACCGTTCATTTGAAGTACTAATGAAAAAGTATGAGATTGTTCATAAAGTTTCTTCTACTTATCATCCCCAAACTAATGGACAAGTAGAATTGGCTAATAGAGAACTTAAACAAATTTTAGAGAAAACGGTGAATTCCGATCGTAAAGATTAGTCTCTAAGACTGAATGATGCACTTTGGGCATACCGTACAACCTTTAAGACCCCCTTAAGCATGTTACCTTATAAACTTATTTTTGGACAGTATTGCCATTTACTTGTAGAGATTGTAGATGGTGGAGTGGGATAAAAGCGTTTGTGACCAATTATTTTGATGATTGTGACCAATAAATAATATCTAGCCCCTATTTGACCCACATTCTCTAAAAATACAATTTTTTTTTCAAAATTCATTTTCAACCACACATTTTTCAATAAAATAATATATTTCATCACATCAATAAATTTTTCTTACTTTTTTAACCACATATTTCACCTCATATCACTATTTAAAATACGCTTTTTCTCAATAATATCCATCAAACACACCCCTAACTGATAAAATGGATAATTTATAATCAATAAGTAATATGTGATCTATGAAAATGTGTAATTGCAACTAATTTGTATTTGTCACTCGCAATTTATATCTTTGTGATCGTGACAATATGCAATTTGTGACTTTGACCAAAATTGTGTGTTATTATGACCTCGACCTTTTATTAGGTGGTCACAATTTTTAAAAATGTCCATTTTCACATGCCCTTTTGGAAAATAGTCAAAAATTGAATGTTCGCTTATCAGTGTAATAATTAGAGGAAAGTGCGAAGAATTTTCATTTTTCACATGCCTTTTGAAAAGTAGTCAAAATTTGAGTGTTTTGCGTCCATAGCCATTTAAAAGAAATAGACATCTAAGCCAGAGTTAATTAAAATCAATGATCATTGGACTTTATTTTAGCTCCCTACTTGCTCAACCAAATTTAAAAGGTTAACTCATTGCTCATCTATATTTAGCAAACGTTACCTACCATCACTCATATTAATTCTATCCGTCTACATGGAAAAAAAAAATCTACGTGGACTAATGAAAATCCTATATGGTGTTGACGAAGTCCACCACGTGGACGAATAAAATTGGTATGAGTGATGGATGTATAATATTTTTTAGATATGGTTGAGCATTAAGTAACTTTAAAAAAAAAAAAAAAATGGGTGAACAAGTTGTAACCTAAGATAAAGTCAATGAACATTGATTTAATTAACTCTATTTTAAATAGTTATTTTTAAAAAAAAAATTGAATTTATTTGATTTAATAATAATAAAAAATTGTAAAATTTTAACCCCTTTCTATTAAATTTTATAAAATTATTTTATTGAGTTAGTTTTGTGTGTATAATGTTGCTAATTGCTTAATCAATTGTATTTTTTGCACACTTGACATTTTAAAGCCTTCATTTTATATCACTAATATTTTGCTATATTTAAATTCATACCCCTTAATTTTTACTCTATTACACATTTAATAAATGTTTCATTCATCATGTTGCTAATATTTTTTATTTTTTAATTAATTATTAAATGAAGTTATTGAATTGTTGGTGACCTACTGACTTATTTATATATAAATTTTATTACATTGATATTTTTAAAATTTCAGTTCTCCTTAACTAAAATAGTAGATCCATCTCTGGATTGAAATAAATTGAATGGAGTTCGATAATTGGTGAGCAAATGATATATTTATAAGGTTGCAATACTTCACGAAATTAATCACATTTATTAGATTTCGAATTCAAATAAAGCGTCTTCAATGTTGACTTTAAATCATTTTAAAATCGAATTAAGGAGATCAATGCTCATTGAACTTTATCTCAAATTACTACTTGCTCATCCAAATTCCAAAAAAGTTACTCGTTGCTCACCCATATTTAAAAAAGTTACTCATCTTCACTCGTACCAATTCCCTTCATTTAATTAACACAATTTGCATTTTAACTAATCTAGAGCCGGTGTGGACCATGTTTCTCAATTATGGACCGAAATACCAATGTTAGAGTTTGAGTATGACCCGAATTCTATTGAGAGTTCTATTGGAAGTTGGTAGCATGTTGTTCGGACAAAACCCCAAGCGTACGGGATCGTGACAAGTCATAATGTGATGAATTGAATTATCGTCCCACGAGATCAATTGTTAATTATAATGTACTAGTTTCTATCAAATTCACATTTCATTCTATCAATGGTTTATTATAATGCAAAACAAAATGATTCAATGAGACCATTTTATGCAAAAAAACGTAACTAAGAATAATGGAAAGCCAAAAACATTTTAAAGAAGATCGAGACAGGTACTGCTTGTCTACTAGTATGTATAGTGGATATTTACATCTTCGAGTCCAGAAATGCCATATATTCAAAATATGCATAAATTGGAAATGCATTGGCACAGACATATATCCTTTCAGTCTCACGCCACAAAACATTATTCGAGAACTCATCACGTAAAAAGTAAATGATAAAAGGAGAAATATTGAAGTACGGAGAAGATAACAACCCAAGGCAGAGTCGAGTAGTGGAATTTTTTTTTGTTAATATATTATGTCATGTCGTGATATTTCCTCTTTATTATGTCACCAGAGGATTGGATTAACCTAACCCTGAAATTTCCCTTCCCACATTATATATGTCGGTTAATTTTTTATTTTTTATTTTTTTTTATTTTTTTGGGTAAAGTAGTCTTCAGTCCAAATGGTAGCTTTACAATTTGTCCATATGTTCTATTACGAAAATTATTCCAAATAGTTGTATAATATATAATATATTAAATATCACATTAAGCGAAAATAATTTTTTGGACGATTTTAACATTACTACAATTCAATTAGTTCAATAATATCTTATTTTTCATTTTTCAATATGTAATAAATACTATAAAATCCTTGCCATGTAGAATTCCATGTTATTAATTCTCAATTAATTAATATTCACATTAGTATAAACTCAACGAATCTTGATCTACATGAATATAAAGTTATTATAGATAAATTTATTTCTATTAATATATCTAGAAATTTTAATATGTGTTTAAATTCATATATTAGCTATTAATTTTTTATGTACCAAATATAGTAAAAAGAAATGTTGGTCATTTGTAATATTTATCATCACAAAAAAATTGAATCATAGAAGTTGAATTTTGAGAGTACAATTTTCTTTTCTTAAATTTCAATATTAAATTTTATTTTTTTCAGTTCATTTGAGACTCATCAATTCCTCCCAACAAATTGGTATCAAATATTACTTTTACAAAATTTATAAAGTATTTCAGAATAATGCGCAATGCACATTTAACTTTAACTAGTTTGTATATAAATGGACAACGAAAATCTTTTATACTCGAGATAAATTGTGCCCCTATTTGATGGCAATTATTTTGAGAAAGTGAAGTTTTGAATAGTGATTTATTTGAAGAATGTGTGCTTAAAAAATAGAAAAAAATTAAAATGTCAGTTATATGAATGATCATTAGACTTTATTTTAGCTTACTATTTGTTCATCCAAATTTAAAAAGTTACTCACTGCTCGTCCATATTTAAAAAGTGTCACATATCATCGATCTTATTAATTCTAATCCACATGAACAAAGAAGATCTACGTGGACGAATGAAAATCTTACATGGCGTTGACGAAGTCCACGTGGAAGAATGAAATTGGTATGAGTGATTGATGTGTAATATTTTTTAAATATGGATGAGCATTTAGTAACTTAAAAAAAATGGGTGAACAAGTAGTAACCTAAGGTGAAGTTCAATGAGCATTGATTTAATTAACTCGATTATAAATAGTTATCTTTTTTTATTATTATTTGGTTTAATAATAATAATAATAATAAATCGTAAAATTTTAACCCCTTTTTTAATTAAATTTTATAATATTATTTGTGATTTCGTTTTGTATTTATAATGTTGCTACTTGCTTAATCAATTGTATTTCTTTCACACTTGACATTTTAAGGCCTTCATTTTATATCGCTATTTTACTATATTTAAATTCGTACGCCTTAATTTACTCTATTACACATTTAATAAGTGTTTCATTTGTCATCATGTTGCTAATATTTTTATTAATTAATTAATTATTAAATGAAGTTATTAAATTGTTGGTGACCTAATGTCTTATTTATATATAAATTTTATTACATTGATATTTTTAAAATTTCAGTTCTCCTTAACGAAAATAGTGGATCCGTCTCTGGATTGAAATAAATTGAATAGAGTTCGATAATTGGTGAGCAAATGATAGATTACAGAGTTGCCATAATTCACGAAATTAATCAAATTTATTAGATTTGGATTAATTGAAATAAATTGTATTCAATGTTGACTTTAAACCATTCTAAAATCGAATTAATTAAATAAATGCTCGTTGAACTTTATCTCAAATTACTATTTGCTCATCCAAATTCTAAAGAAGTTACTCATTGCTCGCCCATATTTAAAAAAGTTACTCATCTTCACTCGTACCAATTCTCTTCATTTAATTAACACATGCAATTTGCATTTTACCTAATCTAGAGCCGGTGTGGATCATGTTTCTCGATTATGGACCAAAATATCAATGTTAGAGTTTGAGTGTGACCCGAATTCTATTGAAAGTTGGTAATGTTGACTTATGATTTAATATAGCTCCACTTGTTTTGATTATAACAAACAATACATTTATGTTTCTAACAAGTCTTGTTTATTGAGCTTTTCATGAATAAATCTTCTTGAAGCACTTAAAGACTCAAATCGTCATCCGTTGAAGAACAAGTAATCAAAAGAGACTCGAAGAGAACAAGAATCTTGAAGATCAGAGTTTTAGAAGTTGTTTATCGAAACTTCTATTTATATGTAAAGGTATAACTCGTCGATTTCTAGCAAATGCATAAAGCTCAAACTACTTTCATCATTCATCACTTGCATAAAAATGTCTTTATAATATGAGAATAAGTTTGGAGAAATAAACATTTTGATATAGGAAATCAACTTTCAAAACCTAAGTACTTCGGTCGACCGATTTGCTCGATCGAAGTGTCAGCCGAAACTTTAACAGTTTAAATTCTACAGCGGCTATATTCACAATTCGATCGACCGAAACTGATCATCCGAAACTTCCCGATTCTCAATCTTTTAATCTATAAATAGACATCTCTCTTGCATTCAATTTCAACAACCTACAAGAGCAATTGAGAGAGTTTATTTATTAAAAATCATTGAGCTTACTTGATCATATACTCTATTTCATTTATTACAAAGAATCTCTTGACTAATTAAAATTAGCTTCATCTATTTTATCAAGAATTCTACTTTGCAAGAAAACTTTTCAATCTCATCATTTCTCAATTCTTGATAAAAGTTTTCTTTGTCAACACTCATATTGAAGTGTAAATCTATTTTCATACTTAACTTGTATTATTTGTTAAAAGAGATCATATGTTGAAAACTTGATACAAAGATACAAAAAATTTCCTTATCCATCATTCATCAAAGTTTACAAAATAAACACTTACGCTTTACTATTTACTATCTATTGAAGTGTTATCCTAACTCTCTAAACATTTGTCTTAATTATATAATTTGTTAAGAGAGTTCTTTCAATTGTAAAATTATCACTTACATTATGGTGGTTTCGAGAGCCCTTTGAAAACTCGATTGTTGTTAAGGATATGTGCTCCTTGTTGTAAGTCATCTAAAGATAAATACTTCTTGTTGTAAGTCACTTAAGGATAAGTGCTCCTTATTGTAAGTCATCTAAGGATTGGTACTCATTGTTTGTAAATTACCATTATAGTGCATTTGGTCTTNCGATTGTTGTTAAGGATATGTGCTCCTTGTTGTAAGTCATCTAAAGATAAATACTTCTTGTTGTAAGTCACTTAAGGATAAGTGCTCCTTATTGTAAGTCATCTAAGGATTGGTACTCATTGTTTGTAAATTACCATTATAGTGCATTTGGTCTTGCTCGTGACGAAGAGGGTGGTAACGGGGACGTAAAACACATTGTGTATCGAACCCCATTAAATTCGTTTGTTATCTTTATATTATTGCACTTTACTTTAAATTACTATTTATATTGTGTTATATCCATACTTGAATTAAGTTATCGAATTTACATATTTACTTCTCATATTACACTTTGCATTTATATCTTGTGAATTAAATAAGTTTGAGACTAATTGTCGAAAAAGTTTCAAAAATCAATTCACCCCCTTTTGGTTAGTTATTCTTGGGTTATCAAGTAATATGTTGTTCGGACAGAACTCCAAACGTACGGAATCGTTGACTAGTAATAATGTGATGAGTTGAGTTATCGTTCCATGATGATTAATTGTTAATTATAATGAACTAATTTCTATCAAATTCGACGGTTGAGATATCCAAACACCTTTTTATGCCTAGGCCTCATCTAGGCTTCCCCAGGCTTGTAAAACGTGAAACTTGACCTCCACTCCTAGCATCGCTTTACGTTTTTTAGAACATTGACCGTTGTTGACCTCAAAATTCGGTCAACAAAACTCGGCTTCCTCCCCATTCACCTAAAATTCGCTTACAAACTAAAGTTGGCCGTTAGGGTGCAACAGGTCATCGACCCCAAAAAGATTGGCCAATGTCAAGTCCAAGACGAATTTATTTAATTCATTCGATCCAATCCAATTAATATAATCAACTGACATATCGAATCGATGGATGTGGAACCCCCACCATCACGTACATGTCACATAATTAATATGGATAAAAGTTGTATGCATATTTCAAGGGAATCTATATGTGTGTGAGTGTGTGTGTGTGACTCGAATAGATTGACAGTTGGTTGGTCTTAGATAATTTAAAAGTTTTTTACTAAAATCGTTCGTGTTATTCCTAAGTCGAGGTAAAATTGACTGTGAGTAACATTCTTTTCTAGGTGTAGAATGGAGATGACAGAACTCCAAATGTATCATCTACACATCCCAGACCAAGTGATGGAGTTCAAGAGAAAGCATTATTTAATTTACTATGATGATGTTTTACTTATTTAGGGTCAAAGTTAAAATTTGTCCGTAGTTTAGTGACTAAAGGTGCAATATAGAGAGTGAAAATTTAGAATCTGAACTTAACGAGAAAATTAGGGCAACAGGCAGGGATATGAATTACTTGATCGCCGACATTGATCTATCATCACATCTCATCCAACGGTCCAAATTAATCACTACGAGATTGGCCAAAGAGCCCCCCTTCTTTGCCAGAAAAGGGGGTGCCCGGGTCAAACCCGGGCGCCCCCCTATTGGCCAATAGGGGGGCCCCTTTTCTGGCAAAGGGGCTTTGCCCTTGGCCAAAGGGTAACAATCCTAATAGGCTAGGCTGCTTTTTCCCGGCATTAATGGGCTTTTTCTGTGGAAATCCAGTTTTATTTATTCTTCAATCATGGATAGCTATTGACCAAGACTTCGATCTAGTACATTGTTTGAATTTCATTTTAATTTTAATGCATTTTTCTCGTTCATTTTTTAATCATGCATCCTCCAATAAAATAATATTGAATATAAATTCAAAAAACTTCTTCCTTTTTCAAGCACATATTTTTCAAAAAAATTATTATCTCAAAATACATTTACTCCAAAACCCAAACAGGGCTACATTTCTGGATTAAAATCAGCACAACAAACCGTGAAGAAGTCGTAATTAAACTTGCAATAATTCAAGTGGGAGTCTCTTATTCTAGATTTTGTAGCTAGATGTCTAATATCTATGATAATTGGGAAAGACTTGTGGAAGTTGTTCTCCGTCGGGAACAACTCAGGCAACTTGCTTTAATTTCCTCGAGGGAACCAAGTTCCGGCTCTGTATCCCCTAGTATATCTGGGTGGAGTACTCCGATTCGTGATGATAAGAATATTCAATTTGGATCTTCTTCAAGTACAGCAAATGAAACAGATTGGGAGAGATTGTTGCCGCCTGATTATGAGGACATCATCTCCAGATCCGTGAATCATGTGGCCTATGCAACCAAGGAAGATCTTTATAAGAGTCTTTGTAGCTCTCCTATTTTAATTGATGAAGGCAAAATGGTATGTTTATCCTTAATAATTATGTTTAGATGAAAATCTTGTTCTGATAATTCTTTTTTATTTATCAAGCTTATTACTTATGGCTGAGTTTATCACAGCATAAAATGCTAAGATGGAGTTATGAAGTATTGATTATAATCTCGAAATCTTGTGTTATATTGTTCATCATCATTTTGTCGGAGGTTCATGAACTGTGTGAGAGAAAATATATAAACAAAATGAATTTTGGTGCTTGTCATAATTATTTGAACATTGAAACTTGCAGAGCTTTCATATTGATAAAACTACTGGGAAGAAATGTTATATGATTCGAGCAATGGGAGCTTTTTATAATTACGCGGACTCCAGGTATCATTCATCAAATCTTTTGCTTTTAAATTTAATTTGGAAATTGCATTCTGATAAGGGGAATATCAATTATATGATGTGCAGATTCTCAAAGGTGACAAGATTCCTATATTTTGGGAAGGTTGATGTCCGAGGGATGATAGAAACACAAATGTTGTCCCCAAAGACTCGTTATGCAGCTTATCTCGTATATAGAATTGAAACGCCTAACAAGAACCTCCTACCAGCAAAAGGGATTATCAAGTTCGTTAATCTTGATGAAGATCATGATGCAGAAATGCGAGCTACTAAATTGCAGATTGCAGTGAGTAGACCCGACGGATGGATGGAAGTACAATTGGGATTGTTTTATAATGATCTAGGATCTTATGGCCCGGTGGAGGCACGGCTGTTGAAAACAAGGAAAAATGAATATTCTCTGATGAACCTCGTTATTGAAGGAATTGAGTTTCGACCTGCAAATGCAAAGACAGATTTTGTTTCAAAGGGGATCTTTTCAAAATTAAGGATTTCTGGATAGCATGGAAATAAATTTTCTAGCTCCCTCTCATTTGCTTTCATTGTCCCTTCTTTGATATGCATGTGTAACGAGAAGATTAAAGAGTTGTTGCAAAGAAACAAGTGAAGATTTTCCTGCGAATTGTTACGTAAATAATATAGGGTTTAATGTTGGTATGAAACAATTAAAGGGGTTTCGAGCCATATCACTTCAAAAATATTCCACTCAAAAGCATGATTGGTAGAATATAATGCATTACGTTAAACAGTGTTGAGGAAAAATTAAAGCATTTCATGTTATATTGTTCAATTCTCTCTCGTAATGCTTACCAAACATGCTCACTAGGCACGCTTAACATTAAGGGAATAATATTGCATAAATATTAAGG
The DNA here is from genome assembly GCA_903798365.1 of Fraxinus sp. 1973-6204. Lineage (NCBI taxonomy): Eukaryota > Viridiplantae > Streptophyta > Magnoliopsida > Lamiales > Oleaceae > Fraxinus > Fraxinus sp. 1973-6204. Next base: position 801 of record CAIGRR010129767.1, on the reverse strand, counting down.
GAAAATTTCGTGTGCTTTTTAAGATTCTCGACGGTGGCATAGTTTAGAATTATTTGGTGGCTTGATATTCGAGTCAATATAGAAACACAAATGTTGTCCCGATGCAATGGAATAGAGAATAAACAAGAAGATCACAAGTCCATTGATTTCATGAATACCAAGATTGTAGAATAAATCTCACATTGCACAAAATTTCATTCGTAAAAAGCCAACTCTCTCTCTCCACTTGTGCTTCAAATAAGCACTCAAAACCTAATTTCCAATTTAATAACAGTTAAAACACTTGGTCCTCAAACTCTTGACAAAATGGAAAAATCAGCTAAAAAATAATTAAAGGTAATAAAAATAAGGCAATATCCATTTCCATCATCATTTATTGATCTTCAACATGTCTCCGAAGACTCCTCATGTATTTAATCAGTAAATGTGACAATCAGATTTGTTAGTAATGAAACAAATGGCAATGCCTGCCAAAGAGCGACAAGTTCAAGCAAACGCCTTATTATATAAACACGAAAAAAACAATACCTTTGTGCCTGCATTATTTAAGAGCATCAGAATACAGACTCAAATCCTAAGCTATCAAATACACATCACTCACCAGAATCCGAGCTTTTCTCCTCTTAGTATATATTACATGTCCAGTTTGATCATACCACCGATAATGAATCGAACAAAATCACAAAATATAGATTGAATCTCCCAATTTCGAAGGGAAGAAAGAGCAGATACACAATAATTTATCTCACAGGACTGCAATCCCGACCTCCTGGCAGTTCAAATAACAAAATAAACAGCTTC
>CAIGRR010129619.1:0-10821 GCA_903798365.1 Fraxinus sp. 1973-6204 | reverse complement strand
ATTATATAGGGTATGATTTTTTTTTTTACGTAAATTTTCTAGTGTAAAATTTCTCTCAACTTCTTTGCAAGTTCGATTGTGCCCCCCTAACTTTTTTGGTCTGCGTCCGCCCCTGCAGAAACCCTATTATGTGGTCAGAGAAGAACTATGCAAATTGAAGCACGATCCACTTATTGCCACATAATCTATATCAATAGAAATCGGCGGAGAGAGAGCTGAAGAAAGAGAGATATGGAGAGGTGGCAGCTGATGCAGATAAAAATTTGATAAAAGAAGCCAAAATTGACGATTAGATGGCAAAACCAGAGGGAATTAGATGAGAGATTTGAGGGATGAGCCACACCTCATTTTTGGATTCATTAGCAAGAGAAATGCATAATGCTTTCCCTTTAATTTTTGGCATGATTTCTTGTTTTAATTAACGAGTCAATATCACTCTTTGTCCTCTTCACATTAATTGCCTCTCCTGAGACCTGAAATTATGCAGCCATGGCAGAAACAGCAAAAAGACGATGGATATTTATGTGAGAGAAAGGAGAGAGATTGTAGGTATGTATTCAGTTGAATGATCAATGCACTCATTCATCCTAGCATGACACGGATCTAACCATTTAACTGGGATTAAATTCAACAATAATAATCATTCAACTTTACAGTGATGTTAGATCATCTAATTTGATTCGATTTCACCTTTATCATCATCTAACTTTATACGATAATAATCTATTTGATTTTATTTCATGATCACCATCCGATTTTATATAACGTTTCATTATAATCATCTAATTTTATATAACATTTCAATGTGACACTCAATTTCTTTTCACTGTTAACATTCATTTTAAATTAGGTAAAACGATAATTTTGCATTATATATATAAAATAAATTTAATTTTTTTTTAAAAAATAAAAACTTATTTAAAAAAGTTACTTAGAAAAATAAAATAAAATAAAAAAGTATTTAAAAAAACATTTTCAAAATAAAATAAAAACTTATTTTTTTTTAAAAAAAAAGTTACTTCGAAAAATTAAAAAAATGGTTCCTTAAAAAAATAAAATAAAAACTTATTTAAAAAAATGTTTTTAAAATAAAATAAAAACTTATTTTAAACTAAAAAAACTTTTTTAAAATTTATTTTATATATATAATACAAGTTTACTATTTTATATTTAAAATTAGTGAAAATGTTGAAAAGAAATTGAATAGCCATGGTAAAATAATAGTTATCCAACATGAGCTTAAATTAATATCATTCACCAATATATTAATATGAGTAATGTTATTTAATATCATCGATATATGACATTAAATTATAAGTTCAATTAAATACAAAAAAATTATGACACCTTTAAACATATGATATGCTGCTACTTAAACTGGTGTTCACCAGTGATGCTAGATATCATTATTCTATTAATATATATAGCCCCTATTCGATTCAACTACCAAATTTGATTTAATTCTAAATCAAAGTCAATTATTACCTTAATCACAAATCTTATAATACCCACAATTTTTCAACTATATATTCGATTAACTTTTGTTAAAATTTACTAAAAAAAATTAATTTTTTTATCTAGATCAAATGTGACCTAATGTCACACATGCTTAATATAAAATGAGCATTAGTGTTCATTAAATAATGGCTCGTTTGAGATATATCCAGAATAAAGATTAGAGATGTCACAACCGTAAAGTACAAATAACTTTGATTTATTTCAGGTTACTAATGATTAAATTAGTCTTCATTTAAACGTGTACGTTTTCATAAAGTCAATAATTCCTCTAGTTTCATAAGTCAACCATTTCTTTAGTTTAAAATTTTAAATCATAAAAAACAAAAAACAAAAAACAAAAGTATTGTTGGAGAGACCATTAAGCCAAGAAATTATTTGAATCAGTATAAATATGAAATTGGAGAACGCTTCACTAGGTTCAAAATTCTAGAACGGATGTTCATGTTAAGAAGTTCAACGAAGTAGTTTAGTCAGATATTTATGAAATTTTAATCTGTGTTCAATACTCGAAAAAAAACAGATGTTAAAAGACTCCACCGTTTAAGAGGCAAAGGTTGATAAGTGCATCGGTGCAACTCGATTGTGGTGGTTGTACCAAAGCTTGGTCTATTCATCTATTTAATGAAAAGTTAGACATTCTTTCTATAATTAACCTATGTTTAATTTATATAAAAAAAATATTTTTTTAATAAATTTTGGTAAAATATGTAGTTAAGAAGTTTTGGGTCACATGATATGTACTATTAAAATTAATTGTTGACTTTGACTTTAATTTTAATTTTAATTAATTTTTTTTAGCTATATCAGATAGGGGCTTAATGAAATTATATATTTAAATGCTGGAATTTCTTTGTAGTTTAGCTTGATCGGGAGCCAATTCTACTCCTATTTATAATGCTATCCCTTCAAATAGACGGTGAAGATCGTTTTAATTCGACAGTTCAAGGATTGAGATTTCATCCCAGGTCAGCTTTAATATGTAGTACTTGGTTCTTTACACATTGTACGTTGATTATGTTGCAAAGAAAATGCACTTGGCGACAGCAATTTACTACTTACAAAAAAAATAATTTATACTTCGAATCAAACTTGGTTTAGCATTCAAATGAAGACTCCGCCTTTAATATGGAAAAAAGTATTTTCTGATCATGTACAAACATCATGTGTATACATAATTACGAGCGTAAATGAGTAAATATGAGTCGATTCGATTTCCGAGCAATCTAACAAGGTACATGTCGTCGTTCGACATGCTTTTTCACAAGAGTTATACTTAAACTTTTCATAAGCCCACGATCGTCCTCGTGAATACTTTTTTCTATTTTTTGAGAAATCAATCAAAATACATATAAATTTTAAGAAACGCTTATACCTGCTGGCCATGCATATATAAAACATATCACGTCTCTTTTCCTCGTTGTAACATACCAAACATACTATAAATGTACACGTAATCCAAATCAAGCAAACCGTCTAAAATAAGAAAATGAAAAAATAAATTATTATTTACGTTTGAATTTTTTTTTTCATTTTATATTTAAGTGAGTTCTCGACACGACACCGCATTGAGGGTAAGTCCACCTCACAAATATAACATGAACCATGATAAGGGCGTAATTTGAGAGAATCTCAACACTTTACTTTGCGTGAGAGCAAAATAAGTGCTCCTGTCATGCAGCAAGTTATTGGTGATAAGTTAAATATTATTACTTCTCAATAATAATTTATTTTTATGATTTCATATTCGGATTTCAGAGTTCAAAATTTTCTACTTGAAGAACTCAAAATGGGCTGCCTCATCGACCATGAAAGGACAAAAAAACATTGGCTGTAATCTTATTGAAAAATAAAATACAAATACAAAATGCATAATTCAATAGAGGTGTCATGTTGCGTCGAAGTTACATGTAGATGTGGCCTATTCGTGTATTTATTATAAGAAACGACTCATCAAAACTCCGCCAATTCAGTACGATCAAAATAGCATCCGGTCGGACCTCCATTGGGAAGAAGAGCCAACATAACAGGAGCTTCAGCTCCTTCTTCCACTGTCATTGTCCCAGTATGCGAATTAAAATCTGTATTGACATATCCTGGATGGACACAGTTTATGCACATTTGTGGGTACTTCTTTGCAACAACTCTAGTGTATGCATTCAGTGTGGCTTTTGATATGCTGTAGGCAGGTAGCATTTTTTGCCATCCATTCATTTCTATTTCATCATTTTTCACATCATGCAAAAATCTTTGCAATATCTTGTCAATTTTCTCTTCAGTTAGTGTGTCAATGTCTCCAAGTTCTTTTCTAGTCTGCTCATTAGGGATCCTCTGCATAGCAAATGAATAGTATCAGCTGAGTTCGGCTAATTTTACGTCTTTTACTCGATTCAGCTTCTTATGGTTGATTTTTTGACCGACATCAAGGCTCTATAGCATGCTTGGTGAAGTAGAATAGACAACATCGATTTTAAGTTTGCATGGTCTCATATCACTACCAAATAACTTTTTATTGCGCAGTACTAAATACGACACAACAATATAATAATTATATTTTAGCATCTTTTTCTTCCCATTACTATCGAATCCACTTTACTATACACACCTTAATGGGATAAAGCCTGATGAGTAAATGCTATTTGACGCTCCCCTTCATGTATCTATACAGCCCCCAAAGATGCACAACATTGGACTATAAGGTCATTGGAAAATAAAGATGCACAACATTGGACTATAAGGTCATTGGAAAATTAGGGTCAGGCAAGGGCAGGTATTATTGTCCATAAATCGAATATGAGAACTTAGGATAAGAGTTCAAATCTCCCTCTCGTATGTGTGTGCGGGCGGGCGCGCATCTATAGCAGCAGATAAGGAAGAGATTTAGTCAACTTCAGAGTCTTAATTGACCTACCGTTCCGGGACAACCCAAGGCCCATTTAGTTTTTCCCTTGTACAAAATATTTTTTATACATAATATCAGCCCAACTCATAATATTTTTAGAATTTTTTAGTCCTGGCTCCACCCCTGAGGTTGGGGTTGGTTATAATTATATGCTTACTCTTAATTCACTTCTTAAGGAAGAAACATTCACTATCCTTGCTCCAGAGGTGGAAAGCTGTAACAGAGGAAGAAGAGCTTTGGTTAAGTTCTCGACACCATAGTAATTAGTATCTAAACATTCTTTTGCCTTCTCGTAAGTCGTTTTTATCGTATCTTGAACCAAGTTGGCTGCCGTTCCTGCTAACTGCATTAGATAAGAGACAAGTATTAGCAGTAGTATTGAACTACTTTCACTAAAAGCATAAGATGTTAGAAAGGAGACAAATTTAGACTTGAATTCAGCATTCCCTCCCCTCGACAGTTCTTTCGATGAGAATGGTTGGTTCAATATGGTACCAAAGCATGTAAGAATTTTGGGTTCAAGTCTTTGATAAAAATGAATCTAGTTTGCGCACGATAAGGCTTATTCAAGAGAATCAAGTTTTAAATTTTAATAAATAAACATGTCTTTAATCTATCAGCTTAAGTTTTTATACGACATAGTTCAACACATGTCAAATTAATTTTTCATCAAATGTCTGACTAGCCCAGTTTTCTTAATTGGCAACGAGACTTGAATTCACCACGTTTACCTACTACTTTGATACCATGTTGATCGATCCCATCTAAAACCTTAATTTGTTATATAGTAAACTATTTATGCCAACGTTTGACTAGTGTTTATATACTCTCTCTAAAAGTCAAATCACTTTTTATCCACGTATTTTGTGGAATCCACAAGTATGACATACTTATCCACCACATTTATATCTGTTTACAAACATTTGCCAAACATTTAAGTTTAGTCTTCGATGGGTAGGGGATGATTAGCAAAGCTTGATCAAGTAAAGCACCATAAAAACTTACCCAAGTTGCAGGGTCTATATTTAAGGCCCTGAGGGCATCTTCATCAACTAAAACTCCAGAAGCTCCAGCATTGTTTACCTGCAGAAATTAGATCATCAAATGTGCTACAAAAAGAAGAAATGTAGTATAAAACAAAGGTTACTATCAGGAAAGTTTTGCTGAACCAATTATTTATTGTTCAATTAAGAGTTGATTGGTCCCTTCTAATTCACTCTGCATTATATCTCAGGATTTCATTTTGACACTTGAAAAATCACTAACACAAACGATAAATTGCTAAACATTTTTCAATATAAAGACTCGTGCATTTCTATGGGTCGAAAAAACTAAATTAGCAATTACCTCTTGAAACCACAGTATTCGGTGAATAAAACTTAGGATCGAAAACTCTGCTTAAAATCTTCTCTTACTTCTCCCTTCGTATAGAAAACACAGCTTTCAATCATTTTTTCTAATGTTTTCTTGGCCTAAAAGCGGTATACTTGTTCATTCAACAAGGGAGTGAACCTGAATCTACGAGGTGCACCGAACCTAATCTTTCAGTAATGATCACAAATAACTAGATAGGCTCTCAAAATTGCCGGATTTCAACCCCCGTTTGATTTTGCTAAAAGTCAGATTTTTAGTATAAAAGTAGATGAACTGCGTGATTGAAATGTTGATAAAAGTTGTGCATCCCATTAAACGTGCGCGCGAATTTCACCTAAAATTTATCAACTTTTTTGGATAAACGAAATAGGGACTAAACGTGGTATCATTAACACGTCCTATTCCTAAAATGAAAATCATATTCACTTACCAAAACATCAAGCCTTCCAAATTGTGTTTTTATGAAGTTGGCCAATGATTCTATGCTCTCTCTGTCTTGAACATCAAGCTGATGGAACACTACATTTGATAAACCCGATTGCTGAAGCAGTGATGTCGCTGCTAAACCCCGGTTCTCATTCCGGGCTGTAAGAACAACGGTCAAGCCTGCACTCGCGAGCTGCCGGACTATCTCCAACCCAATGCCCTTGTTCGCGCCGGTAACTACTGCATATCTATCAATTACTAGGCTTGTCAGGAAATGATTATAACACCACTCTAGTGTTCGAATGTGTGGAACCTAATCATATCGCACACCTATCGCATCTATTGCAGGAGGACAGAATGCTTACCGTATTGGGGCCTGCACTCGATCAACTTCCATACCTGCAAATCTCTGATCGGTTCTGGGCTTCTCACTTGCTAAGTTATATCTGATTCAAAACAAATTTTGGTTATGGAATATGGGGTGCCTTCGTATCTCATTGAAAGGGACCGAAAACATTAATATTTTAGTCGACAATTGAAGGCTGTTGTTTTGTTTCGAAAAGCAACGAAAAAAATTGATGAAATTCTTGTCCTCATTTGAAAAATTATCCTACGATATCATGTCGACGATAGAGATGTCCTTTTCTTTTTCATAAGAAATAGTTAAAGTTGGATTGATTAATTGATGTCCTGTAGCTAAAATATGAGAGTGGAGTTTATAGTTGTACGACTGGTAGATCGGGTCGGGTCTAAACTAGCACAACATACAATTTTTTACGGTGTGGTTGTGTTGTATAAGTATTGGCTCATCAACCGTATTTTTAGCATGTTAGATCGTGTGCTATGTTGGCCTCTGCAGAGAGGAGAATTAGCACAGCGAGAGACGCGTGTCAAATTATGATCGAAAAATGTTTAATTTCCTACTTTTTAAATATTCATTACAAAAATAAAACTTAAAACCACAATATAGGTTATAAAAATCCATTAAATGACTCAAAATGACTACGCTTACCACTTTATAAAAGTTCAAACAAATAGTACGTCAATAGTAACTCCACAATGATGAAAGGAATGTCAAAAATATAAAATTTGGCGAAAAATGTATAATTTATTGTGAAATAAAATGTTAAACGTTGATAAAGTATATGCAAATCTACTCGGGAATTCAAGGACTATACTTACCACTTTATACAAATAATCGATTGAGCAACTAATGTATGTCTCGATGATGAGAAAAATGCCATATGATTTAAAGAATCAAATTTAAATCTAAGAGAAGAATATATTTGGAGATTTATGCGGATATAGAATTATAATTTATAGGTAAAAAATGTGGAGAAAGTAGGTCCATTTTCTTGGTGACTCCATCGGAATATATAAAAATGCTAAGAATAATGCTGATATTGTTCCTTGACCTGATCGGCAGATAAATGACTGATTTAATTAAAATTTCATTGCTATAAAAAAGATATTCTTCAGTTAGTTAGCATATTCCAATGTTAAATAAGTGTCTATTTTTCTCACTATTTTAAGAAGCTTCGAGCTAGACGAGGCCTAGACATAAAAAAAAAAAAAAAAAAATGTTTCTTATTTTAATGTTATTTTTAATTTTTAATTAATCTAAAAATCATTTAATAATTAAAATAATACATACCAAATATCTAAAATTATAAAATACTATATTAAAAAAGAAAAAAAAAACTCCTAGGTGAAAAAAAAAAAAAAAGCGCTCCTATGCGTTTTGTCCATGCTTCACACGTCTAAGCGTGTTTTTTAGATCACTAATTTTTCTCACAAGTTGAATTAGAGAAAATAATTCTGTTTTAAAAATTCATTTAATAGTCTCTGATTGGATGGTATTATGGTGGATTGTGATAATGTATTTGTGACTATGTTTTTATGCAAATGCGAATTGTGTAGGAGCATGTTCGGCTAAGCTTAAAATAGTTACTTTTTCTACAAAGTAAGTTAAGTCTTACTTTTAAGAAATGTAAGTTTTATTAGTAAAGAAAGTAACTTCTAAATTTTGGGGAAAAAAAAAAAAGCTTAAAGAGTAACTTTTACTTCGTTTTAAGCTTGACAAAACATTCTCATGGTTCATCAATGACTTAAGAAAATAAAAAAATTAGCCTGGTGTTTTCTACCAAGTTCTGGACTTCTAGATGACTGACTGGGTACCATTTGTTTTGAGCAATTTATGGATGTTTCTTGAATTTCTTCTCTTTTTGTTTTTCCCTTTTGAAAATTGTCATCAAACTTTGAGATGCCAAGATGTTCCGCTTCACATGTTATTAAGGTTCATATTTACGTACTTTCTTATACTTAAATCGCTAGTCAGATCGAAAGGTACATAGACATAGGTGAGCAGCATGCAATATTTTATCTCCTACTGAAATTTATGTTTATCCTTTAAAGCTTTTCCTTTATCTCTTCCATTTTTTTTGGTTACAATGGAGAGATGGTGGGGATCGAACCTCCACCTTCTCTGTTGAAATGATGACATTCTCTTCTGGACGTGGATATCATCGTTATGGCAGGTTAAGTGTAAACAAGATAATCTAGTCCAAAAATATGAGATAAAGAACTGATGGAGCTGTTCATGTCTTTTTGTATATCGTTTGTCTTTCTTGCTTCCCAATTTATGCTTGGTCCTTTTTCATTTCTGAACACGTAACTTTACAAAGATCTTCACAGACCAGAATTCTTTTCTTGGGTCTACATCCAGATCGTATGATAGGAAAGATGGGAATACTGAATGAGCTGAGATTTAAATACATTTGTGGTCTCTAAACTTTTAGCTATTTTTTTTATAATCACTAGAATTCATTGTCCTCCAAATTAGTCATTGAGCTTAAACGTTGCTCCATGTTGGTCACTTCGTCCATATCGTCAATTTGATTTAACAGTAAATACGATGCGAAAATCTAGTTTTGTGTCAACTAGACAGGGAGCTATTAGTCAAACTAAAAAGTATGGATAGGCTGATCATTTTCGAACAAATATACAATGGCCAACTTTAAACGAAGTTCGAGTTCATCGAACAAACATAGAATTCGATGACTGTTAAAACTGCATTAGAACCAAGGCCTACGAGTGCTTTTATCCCGATGAACAGTGTAACAAGTGGAAAAGCCAGCCAATAGTAATTCGGAATGCACGTCAATGTCAGGGCTCCCTTCCTCCATTCAAGGTTAGAACGGAACAATGAGAAGCGCAAGTTATGAGAAAAAGTTCAGCCGAGTCTCCAACAAAATACAATAAACCCATCTCCCACGTGCTTTGAGACTAAAAAGTTACTTCTAAGTTGAGCCAAACAGCTTGTTCAAACTATCAGTATGACCTTGAATCAAGTTCCAACTTAGCACAATTACCCATAGAATATAATAGATTGCACCGGTTAAAATTCAGCCAGGTATCCAATAGCATTACAACTGAACAAGTAGATGCTATAAATGAACTTTCAGGAATTCATCATATCATAAGAAAAACATCGAGATGAGTCTTCATCATTATTTCATGTTATACAAAGAATCAAAATATTTGACAACATTGATTTCTTTCATCTTAGGAAATCCAATGAAAACAAATGGGTATTCCAAACAATTTAAAATAAATATACTCCTGTAATTATATAACGCTACAGAAGCAGATTAGTGAACAATTCCCGCTGCAAACCTGTCAAATCTGGATATTCGAAGCAAAACACCATCATGAGCAAAGAAGCGGGCATATTGCATCTTCATAGGTCAAGAGCCTTGCTACAGGTACCCGGACGTTTACACGTCCGGTTACCTGGCCCCACTGCCCCCCTCACAATAGGGGGGGCAGAATTATTATATTTGCGGTGGGCCCATGGTGGGCCCCTCACTTATGTGAAGAGGAAATTACATGGGTCAAGGGGTTTAAAGTTTATAATTCAAAAATCAGGGATCAAACTTTATTTTTCAAAACTCGGGTGATATAAAATCCCTAACCCTAATTTTTCAATCACTCCCCTCCCCCTCCTCTCTCTCTCTCTTTCTCTCGCCCCGCCCCCGCCCCCGCCCCTCCCCCTCCCCCTCCGGCAGCAGCAAGCCGCTGCTCGCTTATTTGATTTTTTCCCTTTCTTCCATCAAGATCAGACCCACCCGGCTGCCGCTTTGGTCCATTTTCTCAATTCCAACTGTTATATTCCTAAACACTTCCAGGGCTTTCTGGAGGTTGAATCAAGCATTCAATGCCACCTTCTCTGTCTTCTCTTCACTCGACCCTCTTTGCTAGTTCAGTACTTCTGTTCTAATCAAGTTAAGATCGAAGCGGAAAATGCAGGCCCCTGTCCTTGTTCTCAGTAAATATTATTAGTCTTTTTGCTTAATTTTATTTATTTATTTCTTATTTCTTTTTTTACAAAAAAATCCACGCCCTTTCTGTGCTGTTGTTTCTTTCTCGCAATACGTATACTTCCATTTATATGTCATTTTTATGCACGAATAATCTGAAAGAAGATCCTCGTAAATATCACAGCATAAGAGCCATCTGTTACACCTCTTTTCTTTTTTCTTTTTCTTTTTTTTTTCCCGGAATAAGTAAAATGTGGATTGAAGAAGGTTACTCTATAACTCTCT
>CAIGRR010129522.1:0-17102 GCA_903798365.1 Fraxinus sp. 1973-6204 | reverse complement strand
GTGGCAAATGAAAGGCATTGCTGAGCTTGCAACCTCAGCGTGGAGAGTTTGATTCCTGGTTGAAGCAGTTGAGTGATGTAATAATCAATATTGGTTGGAGCAGCTTGGTGATGTAATAAACATGGAGGAAGGCTCCCTTAGGGTCATGAGTATAAGGGGTGCTCGAACCCTGATCAACTTGGGTATAACCCGCGGTTTATCTTTTCAGTCACTGAGAGGCCGGTGGCTGGCGGTCCAGGAAATTAATCTAACTAAGCTGGGATGCCTGGTTACCCAAAAAAAAATAAAAATTATTAGGTTCACTTTCAAAATTTATAATTCCGAGATTGAATTGGCTCAAGTAAAATCTGGAGTGGATAAGATGTGGCCAAGTGAGTTATCAATTTGAAAGTTCATCGGTCGGCAGAAACAAGAACAAGTCCAAGTTTCGTCTCTATCGATTATACTCGAAGGAATATTTTTCTTCTCTGATGTTACAGGGAAATGGAACTGGAAAAGGGTGTTCAGAGGTGGATAGTTGATATTTCTAGCTGGAATCCATCTCCCCATTGCTTCTCTTTCGCAATGTCCTTTCTTCCTAACCACGAGTATTCCTCAATCACTAGGTCACTTTTTGCTTGCTATTCTGTTTTTTTTCCTGTTTGTATTACTGTTACAAGCTTCTTTNGATGTTACAGGGAAATGGAACTGGAAAAGGGTGTTCAGAGGTGGATAGTTGATATTTCTAGCTGGAATCCATCTCCACATTGCTTCTCTTTCGCAATGTCCTTTCTTCCTAACCACGAGTATTCCTCAATCACTAGGTCACTTTTTGCTTGCTATTCTGTTTTTTTTCCTGTTTGTATTACTGTTACAAGCTTCTTTATCATTGTCAGTCAAAGGATCAATTAACAAGTTTCTGAAAGAATTTGATAATGGGTAATTTGTGATTTTGGATTGATTGATAATTTATTAGGTTTGTGAAATCGGGAGATCAAAAGAGGGCTCTTGTGAGCAGATTATTGCAATACGCGCTGGTGCGTCAAGTGTTGGAAATCCCTTTTGATGAAATTATTATTAGGCGCACTCCTGAGGGAAAACCCTATTTGGTATGTCTTTAGTTTTATCGGATTGCTTCTTCTTTTTTTTTTTTTTTTTTTTTTTCTAGTTATTATTTCTGCTTTTTTGATGTGACGCCAATGAAACTACCAAAAGAAGAATGTTGATTTGCCTGCATCGTTTACTGATTAAGTAAATTGTGTTGAAGTTATGGACAATTATTCTGGACTACCGGTTTTGTGAAGATCTCAACTCATCCAGAACAGAAAATGATTAAGAAGGTTTGAATTAATTTGATGATCATTGATTTATCACTTAGGTGAAATAACATGATAAGGCTTGAGGAGGAAGATAAAGATTGATAGGAATGCACTTGCCTGTTTAGTAACTGTAATCGGTATAAAGAGTTTTGTTTGTCTCTTTTTCTTGATTTATCATGTTCTCTATGAATAAAAAACAAAAAGAAAAGCTATTCTTAATATTATTTCTTGAGATATAATTCCCCATCATAATACTTGATCTTAAGTGAATAGGAACCTGGATTCTTGTTATTTCCATTGAGACATTTCATTTTCTAAGCATGTATTTTGCTTATTCTCTGTGTGATTATATTTGTAATATCTTGTATGCCATCCTAATATAGGTATGTGATGACAAGAAGTTAGCATTTCCAAATTTTAACTTCAATGCATCACATCATGGTGATTTTGTTGCAATAGCATCTGAACCTATATGCCTTGTGGGGTTGGATATTGTTTCTCATTCAGTTCCTAAGAATGAAACAGCTCATGAGTTCATTCAGAACTTCTCTTCATATTTTTTCTTATTGCTTTTTTTTTTTTTTTTTCTTGTTTTTATTTCTGCTTTTTTGATGTGACGCCAATGAAACTACCAAAACAAGAATGTTGATTTGCCTGCATCGTTTACTGATTAAGTAAGTTGTGTTGAAGTTATGGACAATTATTCCGGACTACCGGTTTTGTGAAGATCTCAACTCATCCAGAACAGAAAATGATTAAGAAGGTTTGAATTCATTTGATGATCATTGATTTATCACTTAGGTGAAATAACATGATAAGGCTTGAGGAGGAAGATAAAGATTGATAGGAATGAACTTGCCTGTTTAGTAACTGTAACCAGTATAAAGAGTTTTGTTTCTCTCTTTTTCTTGATTTATCATGTTCTCTATGAATAAAAAACAAAAAGATAAGCTATTCTTAATATTATTTCTTGAGATATAATTCCCCATCATAATACTTGATCTTTAAGTGAATAGGAATCTGGATTCTTGTTATTTCCATCGAGACATTTCATTTTCTAAGCTTGTATTTTGCTTATTCTCTGTGTGATTATATTTGTAATATCTTCTATGCCATCCTAATATAGGTATGTGATGACATGAAGTTAGCATTTCCAAATTTTAACTTCAATACATCACATCATGGTGATTTTGTTGCAATAGCATCTGAACCTATATGCCTTGTGGGGTTGGATATTGTTTCTCATTCAGTTCCTAAGAATGAAACAGCTCATGAGTTCATTCAGAACTTCTCTTCATACTTCTCCAGTTCAGAATGGTACCACATTATGCATGCTTGCTCTTCTGATGAAATGCTGCATATCTTTTACAGGTTTGTTAATTTTATATGGTTCCAAAATATGTTGAGGATACTTTATTTTTGTTGTGTCATATACCTTGACACCTTATTTTCTTTTAGTACTACTAATTTGTAATTTTGCTCCATCTGCCTAATTACTGATCGTTGATTTGTGAGCTTTTAGATTAGTCAATTTATTGCAAGTGTTAAGAGAGTCTAAAAACATTGAATAGGTAACCAACTCCCCAAATGATCACAGTGGAATTCATTTCTCCTGTTTCTTATTATTTTTGCAAGAGTACAGAAGTTTTCAAATTCAGTCCAGAGTAGAATGCTATTCATGATTCATTTCAAAGATTATAACTTTACACCAGGAATCAGAGGATATCTGTCTTTGGAAAAGTCGGTGCCAAGTCATTGCCTTCTCAATAATTTGAACTTTAAAGGTTTTAACCTTTGAACTAACATCTATAAAGTCATTCATTTAATTTTCACATTCAGTGTTACATGAAAATTGTTGAAGATATAAACATGAAAAAATAAATTTGTAACTTCTCTAATGCTTAAGCTTTTGGTGAGGTGATTCAACAAAATACTAGAGCAAACAAAGGCCCGAGTTTAAGTGTTGCTGCTGTCCAATTGTTAAAAAATTCAATGATTCAGGTCTTTGATAATTTATGATTTCGTGCATATATGTTGAAGATATAAAGATAAATAAATCAACAAAAACAATAGACACTATTCGAAGAGATGGTAACTTTGTGTATGTTTGGCGGAAATTATAAGTAGCTGAAACTATGGCCCTGTTTGAACCATATTTTTTCCTCATTAAAATGAAAAATATAATCGGTATCCATCACATCAACATTTAAATTGAAATTTTCTATCTCTTGTGGCCCCAATAACGGCTATATTTTTCATTCTCATTTTCAAAAAAATTGGCTCAAACAGGGCTTATAAATTGATAGAAATGAGTGGTGGATAAGTGGGTAATAGTTGTGGGTTTTACGAAATAAGATTAACATTAAAGTTTGACTTTATCTTTTAAATTATAATTTAAACCAAATAAGCACTTTGTTTGTGCGGTTATCTTTGACTTTAGACATTTCCTTGCACTGTTTCATTGTCAAACCAAGCACCATAAATGTGGTAGCAAATCTTCTCATTGACACGTTTTTCTTTGTTGATTAATACAGCAGCATTAAAATAGTGATCAAAATAATAAGTGTGCTGTAAATGCATCAAAGTGAAGTCATCAATAATATGAGAACCATATCATTCTTCATTCATATATCAATATTTATTTAGGTAAATTCGAAAATATGAGAGAGCCTATTTGTAAGGTCGATTAGAATTGTGGTTCTTTTAATGATTCTTTATTCTATTTTTGAAATCACACCGTGTTCTCAAAATAAATAAAGAAACAAAGAAATCACATTGCAAACTTGCAGTTAGTCATTAGTAGATGCGAATATAGGATATTTATCTCATTCCATGAGATGCAAAGAATGTATGGTTATTAAATAATTTGTTTATTAATTTTTTGTTAATTGAGGCAATAGAGTTAAGGAAAAGATTTTACTATCAAATGTGGTCAACCTCTGCAGATATTGGTGTCTTAAGGAAGCTTTTGTCAAGGCAATGGGTACTGGTGTAGGTTACAAGTTGGATGATGTTGAATTTCATCACACGAACTGGAACAATATATATGTCAAGGTTGCTGGAAAGGAGTTGAAAGATTGGAAATTTTGGCTTCTAGATCTGGGACAAAATCACTCGGTAAGTTTCACTTGTCCTATTGCTTCCTTTTTAATATATCTTCAATTAAGCTCTGGGTTCATCCCACTGATATGATGACATATTACTATATATAATTTGCTTTTTGGCAAAAGGAGGCGATTTGAGATCTCTATGGACATCTGCTAGAAATTAGAAATTAAGAAGGTGATCTATCGATGGTGTACTTGGGATGGCGATTTCAATCGCTTATAAACTTTGATGCCTTTTTTTGGGAATATTATCTATTTATATATCTAAAAGAACACTAATATCTCATGTCAGCTCTTGTGCAGGTGGTGTGAGCTTGAGATTTTTATCTCAAATTGATATCGATCTTACATGACATGTTTGGATTGTATGACGGAGTATTTAGCCCTTGTTTGGTATTGATTAAAATCAAGATTTTAATTTAAGGCAAAGTCAACAATTAATTCCAACCATACATTGTATGGAATCCGCAACTTTTCAACCACATATTTCATCAAATTTTATCTGAATTTATCAAAAATCTAATTTTAATCCCTACCAAACTTGGGCTTAATTTCCCATGAGATAAGTGAATCTTTATGTGCCAACAATTTCCATGGTTGTCATGTCTCTTTATTTTCCAATACGAACTGTTCGCTTTGAAAGAATAACATTCTCTAGAATTTCAAATTGTGAGAAACAAAATCGAATGCATGAAATTGTCAGAATTCTATTCAGTTATTAAAAATAGGAGTTTCTTGAAATGATGTCGTCTCTCGAAATTATTTTTCTTAAATACATTTTTCCCTTTGTACTTTAGGTGTGTATAGCTAGAGGCCACCCGAGGACTGCCACTGCGAGCTACAGAACAACGCTAAAACGGATTGAATTTGATGACAAGGAATACTATAATGGCCTCCATCTTCCAAATGCAAGTTTTACATTTCGGACAGTGGAGGATCTTATACAGGTAATACATGGAGCCGATCGGGTACCCTTTGATATATCGACAAATTGATTATTGATTGATGGTACCTAGTGATGTCGATTGGATTGGCTAGTCATATTATATTATCATCATCTTCCATTTTCAGAGATTTTTTGTCTTGTGGTGGTAATTTCTAAGCGCTTGTTTGGTAGAAATTTCTTCAAACGAAAAATGAGTTAAAAAGTAGTAAAAATTATGGAGAATATTTTATTGATAATAAGTTTGGAGAAAAATTCCGAAATAAGCTCTAAGCCCCCGTTTGGAGCT
Source organism: Fraxinus sp. 1973-6204 (assembly GCA_903798365.1). NCBI lineage: Eukaryota > Viridiplantae > Streptophyta > Magnoliopsida > Lamiales > Oleaceae > Fraxinus > Fraxinus sp. 1973-6204. Next base: position 11,465 of record CAIGRR010129522.1, on the reverse strand, counting down.
CATTCTCCCAAAAAGAATGCATTTTTGTGTCAAATCAACCACTGTTCCAACATTTGACATGCAATGAGAACATATTTTGCCTTTCTTCTCATTCCATTTTTGCCCTCCCCCAATAGTTCAAGCTCTTGATTGACAGAATTAGGTAAGGGCAAATTTGTCAAAATGCGTCTGAAAAATGTTAATGCATTGCAAACATGTAGACCAATGTCTATAATTTTTCTACTTTTAACAAAAAAAATGTTATCCAAACGGAGGCTAAGAGAGGGAAAAAAAACATCCGCCGAAAACTTTATTTGCGAAGTGGGTGGCATTGAAGTTTGAGAATGATTGAATTTAATCAAATTATTCTGCTACAATATGAAAAATTAGCTATGAACCCAAATGCTCGCATATGAAAAAAATTGGGGACCTTTTGGTGTCAATTTTTGTAATTTATTAAAATACTTACCCAATTATTGCTTTCTATTATTTCTCTTAAAGCCTACGCGGTACATATCAGGTATGGAATCTATGCAACGACAATCTTAGTATTATAATATATATATATATATATATACTCATTAATTTATTTATTGGTTAATCAATAACTTCCTTTATTTTTGCCGTAATAAATGGATAAACTGAAAAGGACATGCACACCTGACGTGGCATCCACCCATGTGGATGACGTCATGCTTCAATAATTCCTAATTTCTTATTGTTAATTTCAAGGATGATTACTGACCTTTGTAAAAAATCTCAAAATGATTTTCTTTCTAATCATTCAATGATTTTATAAATTAAATTAAATACAAAAAATAAGGGCTAACCACTTTATTCTCTACATCATGCAACAAAACATAGTAACGTTTCCCTAAAAAACTCGTACATTTTAAGTTTATTCTTACTCTGAAATTTATGTCTTTTATGACATATAACGATTTTTCTTTATTAAAAACATAATAATGTCTTGCATAGCATATGATATTATGTCGAGTTCGTCCGTTGTGACACCTATGTAGGATTTTGCATTAAACCATTGCAAAGAAAATTAATTTTAATGAGTTTTGTGAAATATCTTAATTACTGTTGTGGACAAGAGTGGTGAAATTAATCCATACTTCGTACTGCATACTCTTTGCCCGCGTTGAGCTCCATCTTCAAAATTTATTTTTAGTTACACATTTTCACAATAAAATGATTTTAAATATAAAATAAAGGGATAATTGCAGCAGCAGTCACAAAACTTTCATTTTTTGCAGACTGTGTCTTAACCTTTTATTTTGGCGGTTACAGTCTCAAACATTTCACTTTAACGACGGTTGGAGTCCATTGGACAGATTCCATTCATTACCTCTTTTGTCTAATTGATAGTCTTGTATTGTTAACAACAGTTGATCTTTTTTATGATTTATGTGGCATAGTTGGCTTTTGTAGATCTACAATTTGATCATACCCAATTTATGTATTGTTGTTTGAGATTTGGGTACAGAGTATTCAATAGAATCTGTTCAATAGACTCCAACTGTAGTTAAAGTGAAATGTTTAGGACTGCAGTAGTCAAAATAAAAGGTTAAGGCATAGTCTGCAAAAAAATAAAATGTTTGGAACCGTTGCTGCAATTATCCCTAAAATAAATTTTATTTTTTTAATCTCATGTCCAAAAAAAAAAAAATCATTTTCACGCGATCTACTTTAGCTTTCTTTCTGTCTATATATATCCCAACTCTTTCTAACATATTGCACCCACTACCCGACCAGCAATGGCGAATTCCCTCTTCACCTCGTCATTCACTGTCCTTCGATCAAAAGCTTCAGAGTCTTCTATGTCTTTTCCAAATAATCAATGTCCCACCTTCAAATCCATTTTCTACTTTCCAGTGACCCCAAGATTTTATTCAGCACAGAAAAAGTATGTGAAATATTTTATCCTACGGCACTAATTAATTGATCGTTTCGCTTCTGGGTTTTCAAAATTTTATGCAAATTCTGTTGTTTTATCTTAGTAGGGTTGATTCATTAAGTTTTAACAGGTGTATTTAGTTGATAGATTGATGAAAGATGAAATATGATTTGTCTATCTATGTGCTTTATGAGTTCAATTGACATTTTATTCTGATGTCTTCACGTAACTTGTTTGACATTCTTGTATAGGAATGTTACGATGTGCGCGTCTATGGATGGTGTGGACTCACTGAGTTCAGCTTCTTTTTCAATGGTCAGTCCAAAATTTCTCTTTTGAACATTTAGTGATTTATTAATTTGGTATGTTCACCGTAGCTCAAATGAAGATATTTTAGCTTGTGTGTATGTATCATTCCAACCTTTCGGCTTTTCTGAAAAAGGTTTGTGAGCCAGTCGATGGGATATGATTAGTTGTTCAAAAAATGAGTGGAGCGATGGACCAAGGTCATACATTTGAACTAGATGACCTTACACCTGGGGTGATTGATTGCTCCCGGTTGACTCTAATTCTTTGTTCCCGAAGGGTACCGGTATCAAACTGATAGAATCATCTAGCACTATAATCTGATGCACCTACCTAGTGATAGGAAACAAAGAGCAGAAAGCAACTCGCAACTAACAGCGATCAATTAGCACTCTGTTAGAGACAGCCGAAAGGCGAAAACATAATAAATAGATACAAATAGAGCATGAAATGGAAGAATGAAAAATGATAACACGTGACACTCCAGAACTATGTTATTTCCCTTCCTTATTTTTGGATGGGATATGCTAATCTGCCAATTCATCTGTGTGATGATATTTGTAAAGAAAAATTACCGGTAAGTCCTATTTATACTTTTATAGTGATGGGGGACTTTATTGCACCTACATATTTTGATTTCCTGCCAAACCTCAAATTTATTATGATTATATATTTGTATATATGGACATAATTTCTCAAGAAACCAAGAATTTCTTACACGTGGGACCAAATAATTGTTTTTCTTATACTAATTTGAGAGTGTAACTTTAACAGAAAGGGATAGATCTAATTGTAGCACCATTGTAACTATCAAATTTTTTTTTTTTAAAAAATTTAAAATTATATTTGATCGAATTTTATATTTCTATTTGTTAAAGTTTTAATTTTTAAAGGTTGATTTAAATTAAATTTTATTTGAATGTTTATTTTCCATATTTTGAGTGTGTTCATAATTTTTACAGAATGTTATAAATTTAACCTTGTTATCAAAATTGCATTTTTAATAAATACCAAATCAAACACGTTTTTAGTGTGTTGCAAAATTGAAAACTAAAAGCAGCTAACCAAATGCACCTTAAATGTTTAAATTTTATCCCTCTTTAGAATTACAAAATTCTGAAGAATAAGTATTGAGGCTTGTTTTACTGGAGGGCTAAAAGTTAACATACTAGTTTCCATGCAAAGAGTGAACTGGGAGGGGGGTGGTCCCAAATCCCTCTGGAGGTGTTGCTTGGGATAGTGGCTGGTTCTGGTAAAACATAAATAGCTTATTGCATGATTTTATTTTTTATAGTAAACTGGCCATGCTTTTTCTAAATGAACTGTGCTATTTTAAACTTGCTTGTTATTGAAAATATTAATTGGGTTTTTTTTAAATGGGCAAAATGATAGCTGAACTGATGTGAGAGCAACTCCTAAAATGGATGTGTGCAAAGTTATGGCAGTTGATCATAATACTAAAAAACTATGGATGATTAATATTTGCTATACCACCATTCTAGGTAGTAACCTGGTTGTTTTAAGAAGGCCTTAGCAACTGTGGTGGGTAATGCTGGCTAGATATTATTTGTGTATGGTGGACCCAGAAAATGTGGCAGTTGAGTGGATAGGAAGTCAGCTAATGTATATAATAGGTGGAGGATGGGGAAAAAGGTGAAAGGTACTAGTGTTTACATGGCTTCGTCTAATGATGGTTACTACAAATACTCATCACTGCATGTAGGAGAAACATATTCTGGAAGTAATTTGGCATGGATCTTTATCTTAATCTCCGGTGGATTTGTTGAACAGAAACAGCAGGCTCTGAGAATTTATTTTATGTAAAACATGATCATACCTTTATTCAATTTCTGGGACCTTCGTTGGAAGTAAATTTAAATCTAGTATGCTTTGTTGCAGCTAAAGATTGGTGAAAAATTCTGTGTTTGGCTACAAACCTGTAGCAGAATATACAAACCATTGTATTTATTTGGAATTAGTTATACAATATTACGCCAAAAGTTCTTTGGATTGGAATGATTTTGGTAATGAGCTGGATGTAATTGTGTGAGTTTGTCTTCTGACAAGATTCCTATGAAATAAAGAAATTCCTGTACCTTTGATATAGAAGGTGATGCATATAACTATTTGGCACTGAAGAATGGAGACGATTTCTTGCCTTTTTCCCCCTTGTTCTAGAGAAGAATTTATATATAGATGATTTAAATGAAGTCTAAATGTAGTTAGAGAATCTGTAGTCTAGTTTATACCCAGTTTTGTCTCTATAATACAATGCCATTGAATTTTATTTACATGGGCAGTTGTATTGTACTTGTAAGGCATTGAATCAAGTGAAATTGAGCCATTTGTTTTCCCTACATGTTAGACATACATGAATTTTCCATGAAGGCATCAGATATAAATATTTTTTAGTTACAAAAATGCCGTATTTTTATTCAGAAGAAAAGCGCAGAATAAATATAGATGAATCTTCCCTTACATCTCCTACTTGTTCTGCCACCCATTTCATATTGCTTCTTGCTCAATTGCAGTAACATGGGTAACTCACCTTTAAAGTAGAATAAATGCTTGTTTAGTAGTGCTTATAAGCTAAGAGTCCTACAATTTTTTTGGAAAATAAATGGGTAGTAAGTTGTGGATTTTTATGAAATGTGTAGATAAAAAGTATGTTTGACGAACTTAAATTAAAATTTAAGTTTTGCCATACATGCTTTAAGTCTTTGCTTTTCAAAATTGATCTCTCTTTTCTCCTTCTCTCTGTATCGCACGCTCACGCCCCTGTCTGGGTTAAATATTTGTCAGTACATCAATAACCAAGATTTTGAAATTGACATCATCTTTTTTTTTAACAGAAGTCTGAGCAGGACACTGATTATATTCCAGTGCCTATTGTTTTGATAGATCAAGATTCTGATCCTGATTCAACTATTGTGCAACTCAGCTTTGGAGATCGCCTTGGTGCTCTCATCGACACGGTAAAGAGAATTGTCTCATTTTGCTTCTGTGGTTGTTAATAAAATCTTTTACGTTGTTCAATGAATAAAAATGTGACTGTAGAGGTAGGGATGTTAAGAGACTAGCATCACTCTTATTTTGGTTTTTATATTCCTTAACTCCTTATACCCCATGGCCGTCCATATGTTTTCGATTGAGGACACATTCTGTTCTCTGAATAGTGAATATAATACCCTGCAATTAATCAGGGTCTATACTTCAGTATATCAGCAAATTCTACCAGTGGACTACTTTATGCTCCTTTTCATTTCAATAAAAATTATCTCTGTGTATGTGACCTTTAGTGCGGGGTTGTGGAATGTTGAACATGGACTGGTGTTTTGTCATTTCGCCTTTTACAATGTTAAATGCTGATCTTTTGATTAACTTTCTCTGGGTCACTGCCATCAGAAAATAGACATGCTCTAGTTGATAAATGATAATCTTTATTGTTCATTGAGGACAAAGTCATGAACCTTTTCAAAAGTTTCATTATTTATAGCTAGAGGTGTAAAGTGAACCGTGTTGTACCGGACCCCTGGGCTCTCTCAAATACATTAATCTTATTCACTCCTACTGCATAGAGGCTTGAATTGCTAGCTGATATTTTCTTATCGCTTTGTTTTGATATCTTATCTTCTGATTGAACACATTATTCAACTATGTTGATTTGTTGCTGCAGATGAAGGCGCTTAAAGATTTAGGTCTAGATGTTTTGAAGGGAACAGTTACTACTGAGAACTCAGTCTCACAAACAAATTTTTTTATTACAGGATCGTAAGTGATGATGTTTTTTACTCATTCATTTCTCATATGATGAAGTTTCAGTATTGCAAATTACAGTTACCTGTTGACTTGCTTAACGAACTAGAAATTTTGTTCAATTGCTGAGTTTCTATTGTTATTGGTTTTTCGGTTAATGGCATACTACAGTCTAGCAATATGATGTCAAGTTACTTTATAACTTATGTAGAACTTTGTGAGATGTCATTTATGACTTAAGGCTGGCTGCATGAAAGAAAGTACATCTACATCATCCTTTTGCCATACAATCTGTTTCTTAGCATATGGATGGTCTTTTCTAGTATCTTGATTCAATTATACGAGTTTATGATGAACAGTTAAATTGTCATTGGTGTGAATGAGCTTCCAACGTACTCATCCTTGAACTGGATGCATTATTGTTTGAACTATGAGAAAGAATATGGAGAACTCTTTCTGTTTAATCTCATGGACATATTTTTTTCTGCTGTGCACAAATATAATTCCTTAGTTATCCATCCACTTGTGATGTTATACGTATACTGTTTTCTTTCCTAGGACATAATTAAATTCTGTTTTATTCATCTGATGTTAATTTCTTTTAGAACTCTCCTCGATTTTTAAAAGAATAATTTGTTATGTATCTCAGATACATGTTAACTTCTTGAAGTTTATCATTTGATGTTTTTTTTGGCTCTATGTCGAGGAGATCTACTGTGGAAGCCATTTAACTACTTAGGAGATCCATTATAGGCAACCAGGTTTGCATATGGTTTTTATTCATTTAGAAAAAGGTATGATCCAATGCAAGAATGAAGAAATTTCTATTAGATATCTCGACATGGAATGTTCTTGCAGTATTAGTGAATTAATAATGATAGTGAGTCACTATAGAGGATTATGTTGTTCAAAAAGGTGATGGTTTAAGGTATTTATGTTCAATTATTGACAAGGACAACTTCAAGAGTATGTAAAGCGTTGAATTAGAGTGGGTTGGATGAAATAGAACGTACTATGGGATTCTATGTAGATTAGAAGGCATGATCAGAATATTTATTAAAGCTGATTTGGTTTATGGTACTGAGTGTTGGGCTGTTAAACGAGAAACTAGTGTGATCCTATTGATAGCCAACTTCAAATTTATTGGGAACAAGGTAGTTTGTTGTCATGGTTGTATTAAATGCAGTAATGAATTTTTCATCAGGTCAAATGGGCGCAAAGTGGAAGATCCTGATCTGTTGGAGAGAATCCGTTTGACCATTATCAACAACCTTCTCAAGTATCATCCAGTATGTCTACCTAACTGATTGTATACCTGTGCATATTTGAGGTCCTATTTTACAATTTTTTTTTTTTTCTTGATTTGTAGAATTAGCCAAGTGATTTTCACTGCTCGCAGTCATAAGACTTCTATTTCTAATTTTTTCTGGACCTTACATAATTTTGTGTTTATTAGGAGTCCAGTGAGCGACTTGCTATGGGTGAAGCTTTTGGAATAAAAGCACCGGAAAAAAAGGTGAACCTAAAATTTTATGCTTGTTTTTTCTTCAATTTCTCATTATGAATAGATTGTTTTTGGGATTTGTCAGGAATAATGGATTGGCAGATATTTTTCCCTTTGTTTTGAGTCTTCTCTTTCCAGTATCTGTATCTTGGATTTTTTGCATCATGGATTATGACATTATATGCATGATTTTACATGTTCTTAATTGGAAGAATGTGATGTATTTTTATTTTTTTTTTAAATTTAAACTTTCTTTCTTCATATTATAGGAGGAATCCTTGTTTTCTTTGACATATTCATTTTTACATCGTGATTATAAAATTATGTTTCTTGTACTAAAATTTGTGTTTCCTAAGAACCAATTTCAGTCATATTTATTTCTTTGGCTGACAAGGACTTTGAATTGAGTTTGTTCTTACCAATTAATACGTAATATTTTAAATGAAATGCGAAACTTAGTAAAGATGATGACAAAACTATGAATTAAAGTTGCAGCTGCTTATTGGTCTTTGTATCTTTCTTACTTTTTATTTGTTTAATTCTAAAATGTGAAGCAGTAGCAAGTTTGTTGGGGTCATTAGTTCTGCTGAAATGATTTGGCAACTAAAAACTAGTTCTTTATCTCGATGTGTCTTTGTGGTACAAAAAAAAAATGTATGGCGTAGTTTCTCAACGTAATATTGCAAATTATAACTGATTGTTTTATTTGCAGCTCGATATTGATATTGCCACTCATATACAAGTTAAGGACGACGGGACTAAGAGGAGGTATGCAACTCCACGTAATTAACATCTCTAATTCTGTCACCATGTAATTTGTATTTTGAACGAAAACCTCTGAAATTAGAATTAGATAAAGAACCAATCACTTTAAATTCTTTTTGTCCATATTCCACAAATGAAGCACAGGTTTTGTGATCATCTTTTAATTTAGCGATTTAAAATATTATTCAAGATTTTTTTTGGGAATCTTTGAGAGTAGATTTCTGCTATATCATCATGCCTATCTATCACTATTTCAGCTTGCTCTGCATAGAGACAGCAGATCGACCGGGACTGCTAATGGAGATTATCAAAATAATGGCAGATGTCAATATTAATGTTGAGTCAGCAGAGATTGACACAGAAGTACGTCCTCTCTCTCTCTCTCTCATAGGCACATACTCGGTTGATGTTATTAAAACTGTGAACAAATTTTTTTAACTCGGTTTACGTCACTGTCCAGGGTTTGGTCGCCAAGGATAAGTTTCATGTGAGTTACAGAGGGGCGGCATTGAACAGTTCCTTGTCTCAGGTAATTATCTTATTATCAGACACGAAATTAGTGCCACTTTTCCCAGCAGTAGCAATAGTATAAGGTAAGACACTTTGGTCGCGCCCTCTGATTTATCTTCATTTGTATTTGAGCGAGCAGGTTCTTATAAATTGCCTGCGTTACTACCTGCGGAGGCCGGAAACAGATGATGGTAGCTACTAGTATCACCAACTGTTCATCTGTACGAACTTTAATCGCCTTTTTGATATAAACTGTGTTTTAAGGACTCTAACAGTGTTATTGGTGTTAATAATATGTATCTTTCCCCACGAAAAAAGAAAAAAACCTGTGTATCACTTCCAATGACCAATAGATGATGTTTCATATGCACTTTCACTTGGTCAGCACTATGGCAGTACTAGAGATGTTAAACGATTCGTATTGCATTTTAGTCAGACTAGCAATGTGTGACTCACATCTTCTGGCTAGTAGGGCGGAGAAATCCCAATCTCCATGGGACCCGACACTATCGGGATGGGATTCCCCACTTGGTAACAGGGCGAGAACGGGGCTAAGAAACTAGACCCAAGGTTGGGACGGGGATCGAGGTCCCTGTCCCGAACCTGCCCTGTTAACTGTTGTGTAATTGAAAAAATTGCTGATACATGCCATTGTCCAGATTCCAGTGTCAACCTCCATTCCAGTTCCAAGGACGTTATTTGCACGCCACTGTTACTGTCGATCGAACAATACATTCCAATTTCATGTCATTGAATTTTTTATTTCCTTTAGTAACTACTAAAAGTGAAACATCCCATTATGGAAAAAAATTCACCAGATTTAATAGATAAATAAACTAGTACAGATGCGATATATAATTACTACCATTTATGTACAGATCAAAATACCGATTAACCAGTTTCGATCTTCATCTCTATTCCACTAATTACAACATAATAATAATAATAATAATTTTGACCTCAAAAACTACGTCAGCAAAATCCTTTCCACGTAAATATCACCTGCATACTGAAACATTCTGTTAGGAGGCAAAGGTCACCGGTCAAGAAAAAGGTCCCGCGACTGTTTGCATTTCGACAGTCAAGTCAACAGCCGGACGAGAGTACAAGAGTGGAAGATGGAATTTGGATAGGATTAGAAAGTATATACCTTATTGTGTTTGAAACTTACATATATGTAGAAAAATGTTAATGGACCAGTGGTTAATGAGCTGAGCCCAAGATGCAATTGTTTAATTAAATAGATCAATCAATTGAATAGTCGATACCACGTTGACATATATGGAATCCCATTCATCTGAGCGTGCCAAGTAATTTATAAGTGTAGCAATAGTCCCTCAAGTTTGAATTGTACATTGATGTGCATGTCCGACTTTGAAATATAAGCGATCAAGTAGACGATGTCTTACATATTGCCTCAAAAAATATGCATTGATCCCAAATAAACGAGGACTTAAAAATTGTCTCGAGAATATAAACTACTCCAATAAATGAGAACTTACGAACTGCCTCAGAAAATATATGTGCGGGCCTGAATAAGCGAGAACTTACAAATTGTCTTGAAAGATAGATGCTACATATAATTTGTCGAAATCTCGACAACTCATCATTTGTAATATGGACTAAACCAACCTGTAATATAACATAATATCTCCGTCGCGCATATATAAAATAATTCGGGATCCATTTGCCCCTCAAATTATTCATGATGTTAAAGTGAATTATGATATCTCACATTTCTCCAAAATATAATATGCAGAAAGTCTATCATATATCATAACAGGTCATATGCTTGCACAACTTAATGTAATAATAGTGATATGGTGAAACAACATATTGATTAAATAGATAAAACGAAAATATCGTCATGACATGCTAGCATTAATAATTAATGATACTAAGAAGCAGTAATATTGTAATGATACCAAGATACTAGTATCACAATACTCCCCCAAGTCTGAGTCGAATATTAAAATGTTGGTCGGACTTGGAATATAAGCTACTGTGATGAAGCTGATGTAGAGACAAGACTAAATATATAAGTAGTTATGACAAGCTGATGCAGAGACGATGCTCTGAATGTGAGTAGCAGAGACGATGCTCTGAACCTGTAAGTAGCGGAGACGATGCTATGGACATAATTAGCTATAATAAGTTGACATCCTTACGTAGGGATGACACATCCATATCAAGGACTTCCTCCATAGTGTTTGATCAGCTATGGAAGGCTTCATCTTCATAGGTATTAAGGTGGGCTCACCCCTTTCCTTATGAAACGATAAATTATATAATCTCTATGAAGGTTAGTGGATATAACATAGCTGAAGTAGAAATAAAGTTCTGAAATATATGTAGTTGTAATAAAGTCGATGCTGAGGCTTGATAAGATGGGAAAATCCCCTGCTGAAGGGATCCCAATACAAACCAGCGTTGCCATATCGACTTGCCAACAATGTGAGGAATGGTATAGCCTTAGGGACCTTTTTTGGTATGAAAATAGGAAAAAGTTAAAATGTCATTAGGCTGGATGACCCATTTACGCGCTTCTAATTAGGAAGGAGAATATGGACGAGTCACTCATTGATTCAGCTCACCGTAGAGTGGACGAGCCAAATCACAATTTTCTTGCAAGGTGGGCGTGTTAGCTCGCGAGCTAGTGGCTCCCCTAGCGTGCCATGGTTGCAATCAGAGATGGAGCTAGGGGGCGAGGGGGAGGGGGGGGGGCGATCGCCCCCCAACATT
>CAIGRR010129492.1:0-10690 GCA_903798365.1 Fraxinus sp. 1973-6204 | reverse complement strand
ATAATAAATCTGTAACTTATAATTATGAATCTGTGACCATTAATCATAAAATGTGACTTTATTTAATAAATATTTTTAATTAATTAAATGCATACCTGATTTTTGAATTTTCAAACTATTTTACCTTATTTTTGAATTGAGGTAAATAATAAATCTTAGATATGAATTTTTCCCTTTCTTCTTTATAATCTTCAATTTTTTGAGTGATTAGTGAGTATTACTGAAGATATATTAGGGATCTTTAATTTTCTGGAAGTTCATATAATTTTATTTCAGAAGCTGATAGATCCATTGGTTTACGTTTGAGATTATTCCACGTAGATGAAAAAAGAAATGAAAAAAAGAAAAATCATTATTTCGTAATGATGATAAATCGCATTTGAGTACCAATAAATGAAAAAAGAAAAAAAAATATTTGAATTAAAAAATAATAAATAAAGAAACAGAAAGTGGCTAGTCAGAAAAATGAATTTGACAGAAATAAAATTGAACTATACGGTCTCATTATTCCAACGGTTTTATCACCGATATTCTAGTATAACGACATAAATCGCATTTGAATACCCATAAATGAAAAAAGAAGAAGAAAAAAAAAAAAGCATTTGAATTAAAAAATAATAAACAAANCTAGTCAGAAAAATGAATTTGACAGAAATAAAATTGAACTATACGGTCTCATTATTCCAACGGTTTTATCACCGATATTCTAGTATAACGACATAAATCGCATTTGAATACCCATAAATGAAAAAAGAAGAAGAAAAAAAAAAAAGCATTTGAATTAAAAAATAATAAACAAATAAAAAGAAAGTGGCTACTCGGAAAAATGAATTGACAGAAATAAAAGAGTGGGATTTTAAGGGGGGATTTGCTCACGCTGAGTCGGTTTAATTCCGTCAATTCAATCAGAAATCTCCCAATCCAAAGCCCTAATTTATCTTGAAATCGGTTTCGTTGTTCAATCAGAAATCTCACAATTCAAAACCCTAATCTCTCTTGATCTCTATTTCGGAAAATGATGGACGCTTCTTGGGGGTACGGGGATGGTAGGCAGCAGTTGGCGGCGGCTTCTCTCGTAGGAAAACGACCTCGATCCGACTATGGTAACTTCCCTTCTTGAAAATTAGGGGTTGGACTATATTTTATATATGTGTTTTTATTTGTAGGAATTGGCGTTTTTAGTGAGCTAGGATTATAATGCAGGGTTTGATGATCATGCAGACAAGTATTTTGTGATAATTTACCTTTAAATTTCCTTGTAACTGATAACCCCTAAATTTTTTGTCGCGAAATCAGTTTCCAAAATTGCGTAACCATTCGTGAGGAATTGTATAAATGAGAATAAAGGCAAGTGGTATGGTTGCGAAGTGATTTGAGTTTGTTATATAACGCTTGTCAGTTGACGCATTTTCCTTATGCGGTGTTATGGCCTATTAGTTTATTCTCCGAAATAGGTGCAAGTTTTACCATTTTTGTAAAGTCATCAATTTGCAATTTTGCATAGAGATGCCTAGTGGCCATGATGTGTCAAACTATTATGCTCGCGTGGATGAAAGGGGAGGACACCATGTCAGAGATACTAACTCTATCAATGCATCATATGACCGATACCTACAAGGCGGGGTAATCTCTCTCTGCTCTTGTTTCAGTATTTGGGTACAATAGTCTTTTACTTGTCTATACATCAAGCATATGAAGGTGTAACTCAGTCCTGCAATGTATCAGCAAATCTCACCATATGCTGGGGGCGAGTCTACAATATTGATGAGCGGTGGACTTGGTGGAAACCATCGTGTTGATGATCCTCGTGTCACAAAAATTGGGGCATCAGATCCATTGGTGGCTGCAAGTTGGACGATGGGGATGGGAGGGGGAAGACCTGAAATTTCACTCCCTCCTGATGCTACCAGCACACTTTTTGTTGAAGGCTTGCCTGCGAATTGTACTCGCAGGGAAGTGTCTCGTATCCTTTCATTTGTAGAAAAAGTATTCCTTTGTTTTCTCTTTATTTTCACCATCAAGTGTGTTCCATTAATGGGGTTGAAAGATATATTTCGTCCTTTTGTTGGCTACAAGGAATCAAGGCTTGTGACTAAAGAATCAAGACATGTAAGAACACAGCACCCATTCATCATTTTTTTTGCATTTATTACCTTAACAAATTGGAACTTAAACCTTGCAGCGTGGGGGTGATCCATTCGTTCTATGCTTTGTTGATTTTCTGAGTCCAGCTCATGCAGCTGCTGCATTGAATGCTTTACAAGGTGAGTTTGACAAACACCTGTTATAATTCCTCGAAAAATATGTATGGTATGTACTTTGGTAAATCATTTTTCTAGTTGTCTTCTTTCTCCTCTATTGAGAGTTCGGAATATTTCTATTGTCCAAGCTCGTGGAAATTAATGAAAGAGTAGTATCTTATGAGAAAGTCCAGTTCTATGAGCCAGAATACAGACGTGCAGGCCATTTTAAGGAAACAGAAAGAGTTGGGCTGATAAGATTTCTTTTCCTGTACTCTTTCATATGGAAATCAATGAGCGCAGACAAAATTTTAGTTCAATTGCTGATCCTCTTTCCAGCAAAATCAGCATAGCAGTTCACATTCTATATGAACGTGCATCTGGCAGTTGACTTAGATTTGTAGATGTCTCTTAGAAGTTAGAAGTGATTATAAGTGTGCCTCTCTTCAACCTCTCGCTGGGATTCTATATATTCAGAATCAACTGATCAAACAAAACTTAGTCTCTTCACGGCACAAGTACCAGGCTAGTAAATGATACAGAGGTGACAGTCCATTTAGAGAGATGGATCTCTCAGAACTTCATTTTTATGATACTTCAAAATTGTTCTTCTATGATGAATTTTGCCCATCCTATCATTTTGTTATTTTTTCACATGGAAGTTACCGTGGCGAAAATAAAAACATCAGATGAAGTTCCTACCCATCATAAAGTTAATAATTCTAGCTGCCAAAGACTTCGAACCAAAAGTAGTTGTAGGAGTGTATGTTACAGATGGTGGATCCCTTCCCCCCGAACAGTTGAGTGTGAAGATCTAGTTCTGCAGTGTAACTCTTTCCCCCCATGAACCCATCTTATAAACGAGAACAGTTACCAACAATCAAGAGGACTCTATGTTACTCTGTATTTGGTAATTAAAATCGGAAATCAGTTCACCCTGTAAAATTGGCCAAGTGGATGTGACCCTGCTGTTGACATTTCCACCTCGATCTATCTGGTTGTACCTTTCCTTGATTTTGTATTCCTGCACAGAAACTGTAGTACTTATTGAGGTATCTAATGGAGTTAAATCTCATGGTACCTTGTGTTGTAGCATACTGAAAGTTGCTCTTTCGTTCAAGCACATTTTCTGAGAACCAAAAGTTTTTTTCTAATTCCTTAGATAGAAACAATTGCTGGGAAACAAAATGCTTTTTGTTCTATATAGCCATTTTGGCTACCTTGTTCTGCTGTCCTCGCAGTTGCAATACTGGGCATTTTTAATGCGTAGGGCTAGTGCAGAATTGTACATATATAACACTCCCATTTAGTGGACACTTTTCAGACTTACACACACACACCACCCTCCCGTTTCAACAAATAATGGATTAAGTCCCACTCCCTAAGATTTTTTTTTTTTTGGGGGGGTGGGGTGCTCTAATAAGGGAGGATAAAATCAATTGTCTGAATGTCACGTATCATCCTAGACCTGGCAATCAATTTTTTTATTTTTTATTTTTATTTCTTACATTTTTGTTATAAATTCAACAAAGATTCAGGCATTATGTATAATCAATGAAGTATAAAAATATTCGAGCATTAGGTAATAAATTCTTACATATTAGTTCCATATCATAATATAATCAATTCACATTTTATGTTGTCCAAGGTCGAAAGTTGAAGCCAATTTTATCTGTTCTTTTGGGAGGAGCATATTAATCTCATATTTATAAGAGATTAAAAATTTCCACCTGTGCTATACCAAATTCTGTTGTTTGATCATTTGAGCTGTCACTTCGGAGAGTGAAATTAATAGTGAAGTGAAAATTTGAACCCTCAACATTACCTGTCTGATGTGCCTGGTTTGTCAAACGTAATTGAAAGCGACATTCATCTGCACCATAAAATAGTCAAATTAACTTTTGCAGGTTATAAATTTGACGAGCATGAACGTGACTCGGACCACTTAAGGCTGCAGTTCGCTCGTCATCCTGGTGCAAGGTCAGGGAGTGGGCATCGCGGGAAACGTTGAGTTTTTGCAGTTTTACAGGTGATAAATGCTATCCACCCATTGGCCCTATCTGTGGGCTTTAGAATTTGCTGAGGTTCCACAATGGTTGAATAAATTACACTGAATTGTGGAACTACGCTTCTCTGTAGGATCCACCATCTAAGGATATTTACACTGATGAGTATCCCAGCTTTGGAGTTTCGTGAATTACTCAAGAGATGCTTTCTTAGGACCAGCTCGTGGTCGTTTAGTGGAGGGACAACTGCTTGCATTTAAGGCTTGTTACCCTAAACTATTTCCCCACTTCCTTGTCTCCCACGTATCTAAATTATGTAATTCCATAGTAGTTAAAAAAAAAATTCCGTTGCTGTTAGTAAGTTTGAAATTATTTATAACTCGTAATTTGGAGAGTATTTCCTAGTGCTGTGCTCCCTGCTTCATAATTTACATCAGTGGTCTAAGATTTTCATTTGGTTTACAATTTTACATCAATGCTTAGGTTTTAGTTTTTGAATGATGAGTTTACCCGTTTTCACTTCCTCACCAAGTTAATGTAGTAACTATGGCAGGCATATCTGTCGTGTAGGTTTCTTGAACACCAGTTACGGAAGCTGTTTGTGAGCTATCCCAATATTTTTATATACTTGATTCATTCGATAATATGCCTAAGTATGATGAGTTTATCCGTTTTCACTTCTCAGGAGAAACCAAGTATTATAATTTTTTCGAACAATATTCTACTTAACTTTAAATTACGAAGTATCACATTGTTTGTGCACCTGTTATACTCGTACCCTTAGCTTTGTGTCGGACTACAAGGCCTTACTTGAATGTTGGAAATCTTAATTGGGTTTCATTTTGCTTGGAAATCCATTTTAAGAAATGTGCAAATTTTGTTTAATTACTCTGTGTCAACCTGAAATCATGTAAAAATGATGAATAAAATGAAATAAGGCGTTTCATGTATGGTTTCTTTCTTTCGAATCTTCCAGTGACATCTCACAAATAATAATTACTCTTGCTTCACTATTCTTTTCCAAATATCCAACATTTTTAGTTATGAAAATACTTCCCTTAACCTTGGTTTGAAGATTTCTACTGTCATTTATTTTAAATCTATTGAAGTTAAATATCCAATTAATCATTATAATCCACTATATGCATTTTTTTTTTCGTTGGCACTACTAACAAAGAGTACAATCCAAAGTTATCTTGATATAACTGCCAACCATTCTTCTAGTCCAGAGAATCCTACCTGCAAAATTCAAATTCACATCTCAAAAAGTATCAATTTTATTGAAAAGTAAAAATAAAGATAATTTACGATAGTGTAATCTTAAAGAATTTCAAACTATGAGTTTGTCTTAGTTGGTTAATGATTGTTGTTTCTAGAACTGAGGTCGAGGATTCAAGATTTGGTACCTTACTCCTGTCTACTCCCCCTAAAAAAAAAAAATTTGTGTGGGCAAGAAAGATTTTTGATGTGTCTGTATCCGTATTTCATAGGCGATATTCCTTTTTCTGCCGAAGCATTCTTCAGACTGTACCATGATAATATCGTGATTCTTGTTGCTTTTTCTCATACTTGTCACTTGAAACTTTGGACGAATCAAATAATGTGTGACTTCTTACAGATATTAGAGAAGGCAAAGACTTTAGAATTAGAATTCTGAGCTGAAGAGGAAAAGAAGAAGTAACCTGTAGGGGGCTGAGACTGAATTGTTCAATTTAATCAGTATCTATAGTTGTTACCCTGTGATTAGGGACTCTTGGTGAATAATACATTGTCCAGATTTCTGTGATACAATCTTTGGTGTTGAGGTGATTTCAAGTTGATCCATACTATCTTTTCAGGATTTTGATGATTATGACACGACTCTAGAAAATTAAGGGAACACCCTCCATGTGGACTTGGTTTGCTTTTTGAGTAGATGGTATTGGGAGAAAATGTAGTAATTTCAAGCCAAGAACGATATATCTGCTAATGTTATTGAGTTGTGTATGAATGATTATAGGTCCTGGAGTCATTACACATTATTTCTGCCTAGAAGAAAGATGAACACAATATCATTGGGATCTAAGACTTTTGAAGTAATTCACTAAATAAGTTTTAAAGTGGACAGTCCATAGTATCAATATTTAGCTCTCGGTCTTCCAGTTGAAAGGGATACATAAGAAATATAATCAATCAATTAATTGTGTTTGACTAAACCATACAAGTCATTCATGCTTTTAGATGAGCAAAGTATGCCAGTTCTTGGGCGATTTGTGGAATATTATGTTTTTCTTTTCGTTGTGTGATGGTCTGACTACTGGAATCTGGTTTACTCTTTTGTGATGGTGTGCTTTGTGATCAAGGTGTGAACCCCCCACCCCCAACAAGTTCATCTCAGAAGAGAAGTAGAAAAAACGAAATCATGATAGAGTAGCAACATGAAATATCACAGCCCTGTTGAGTAATGAATCAGTGGACTCAGCTACACCCAGACCAGCGATCATCACCACTAATGATAGATAGCATCAGCAGATAGCAAGATGATATGTCTAAGGTTCTTGTAAAATATGCATTTCTTCATATTCGACTCTTGCTAGGCTGTGACTGTGTGTACTCGTGCCTGTACATGCACTTGAACTCATTCACTCTGCAGAAGTAGTTTTTTCGGCAAGGCTAATATTTCTCAAGGTTCTTGTAAAATGATATTTGACTCGTGCTAATAGACTCTGTATGTATACGATCTGTTATCAAGCTAAGCTAGATCGGGCCGAGGTTTGACAAAGGCCAAAGAGCAGCTTGGTGAACTTTGTAGCCATCATGGTCGTCGGTTCAGCTTGTTTATACAAGCAGAAGATGTTACATAACTTGCAACTGTAACTAGGGTTTTGCTTAATTTTGATGCAGAAAAGGCTTAATTTGTGTAGAAGAAGCATACAAGAGTGATATTGATTCGGCTCATTTTTGCAGAAGCTGCGTAATTATGAGCCGAAACCAATACCACGCCATGTATGTCTACTTCACGCTTCTCAGGGATCACTTTGAAGAAACCTGCAAAACTCTCCTTATATAGAAAAATGGGTTAGGCTTTTAAGACACGTTTGGGTAAAATAAGTTAAGTTCCAGCAATTATACTGTATGGTCTTCTCTAATAGTCCATGCCAAATTTATATTCAAGGATCATACATTGAACTACCTTGTTTAAAACTATTTAACTACGACCAAATGGAATAATTATTTTATATAAAATTTGTTTTAATGTCAACCTTTTTCGTGCGTGTTTATTTTATTGATGAAACTTCTATAATTTTCAAAAATGAACGAAAAAACACATTTAGACTCTTAGTGTCCGTTTGATTGCAATGATGGAAAATGGGTAGAAAGAAAATGAATTTCAGAGAAAATAATTGCATAGAATTTGTTTTCTCGATAATTGATATAATTTTCCACCAGAAAAATGTTGAAATTTTGAATATTTTGGTATTTGTTTGACTTTGTTTCACAAGAAAATTGTCCATTTAAGGGAATTTTATTTATTTATTTTTATTTTTTTACAATTGAAAATAGAATTTGTTTCAAAAAAAAGTGGAAAATTGAAGTTATACTGAATCAAGTGAATTTCATGGAATTTGGTTTATAGATAATAAACTACTAGAAGTTCATCACATTACAATAACCCCCACAAAAGTCAAATTTTTGTTTATTTTCAATTGTAGACTACTTTGACATGTTATTAATTCCACATTTTATTTTAGAATATAAGTAGCACTTGTTTGAAACTAGGAGTGAATTGTCCAAATAGTCACTGAACTTTACACCATGCTTCCAAGAGATCACTGAACTTTCAAAATCACCCAAATCATTACTGAACTTTGCAATAAGTTTCCAAGAGGTCACTGAACTTTAAAAATCACCACATTCATCATTGGATTTTGCAAAAGGTTTTTCAGAGGTCATTAATTCAATGATCTCTTAGAAAACTTTTTGCAAAGTTTAATGATCCCGTAGAAATCTTTTGTAAAGTTTAGTAATGAATGATGTGATTTTTAAAGTTCAGTGACCTCGTGGAAACCTTTTGCAAAGTTTAGTGATGATTTCAGTGATTTTTAAAGTTCAGCGATCCCTTAGAAGCGTGACGTAAAGTTCAGTGACCATTTGGGCAATTCACTCTTGAAACTAGTGTGAGAGTTGGAAGTAATTTTACTCTTCAAAAACTTTTTTTAAGAATAAATTACTTATTTTGAGTAGTTACGTGGTAGAAATCATATTCTTTCTATCAAAGAACTATTTCAATGATTTTCATGTTGTATTTCAAAATGAAAGAGATCCAAATGAGTCAAAATTTGGAGATTAATTAAAACTAAGCTCTATTTGGTATTGATTCTTTAAAATTCATTTATCCTCAAACTCATTTTCAATCATACATTTTTGAATAAAATAATTTTGTGCGTAGACTTAAAAACTTTTTTTTTTCTTTTCCTATTTTTAACGACACATTCTCCAAAAAATCACTTTTCAATAAATTTATTCTAATAAAATTACATCAAAGGTCCTATTTGGCTTCAATAGTCATCTTCTAACTTGCTTACAAATTTTATGTGTAGGATAGATAGGGTTTACTATTTGATACCAGTTTTTTCTTGCAAATTATTAGTCATTAGTCGTCACCGATAATTTGTAAATTAAAAAGGAATAAAATAATGCAATATTATTTATTACAAAATTAAATTGTTTCATAAATAGCCGGTCATCCATGTTTAATGCTAAGTCATCAACACAACGTATGTAAAATCAACTGTCCTTATGATCGATCACAATAAGGTAAAATTTTAATTCTAACATTAGCTATTTGTTATTATTATTTTTCTTTTTGTCCAAGGCAAAATATTCACTTAGTTAAATTGTCAGGTAACACACATGATCGTACTTGTGAACAAATCGAATTTGAGTAATCTGATTACATCAAATTGAATACAAGTAAGCCGATTGTGAATTCAGGATGACCCATGGCGCCTTTAGTCCTATCTTACTGAGGTTGATCCCAAGTAAAATAATATAAACTATGAAAAAAGATTTAGCCAACTCAGTGCTTTGAAAGCCACTTGGATTCAATCAGTTTAACAGGAGAAATAAAGAAGTGTTTTAGTTTGGTTTAACTGGAAAAATTGCAAAGTGTTCAATGCTAAAAAAAACACTAATGAATTTGTCGGGTCAACTAATTTGTAATTGAACCAGTCATGGGTTGATTGTTGTTCACATAATTTTTTATTTTTTTAAAGAATGATATTATTAAGTATTAAATCCAATTTTGACATACATTATTCTATGTTAAAGAAATATGCAAACATGTAGTGTGTATAAAAATTGACAAAAACAAATTTCTCATGATGTTTAGTGAATGCCATTTTCTTATTTCTGCGTTAGATGTTTTATAAAATTGAGGAGACCAACTTAAATGTAAATTCATTCAAATTGCATTTCACCGATCACATCATCATCTTGGAGCAACCAATAGCGATTTGGTTAGGTGATGACTAAACGTACAACCTTCAACTACTTGGTTGCATTTCACCCAATTAACATCCACTTTGACAATTATAGTTGAAATACCATTTTTCTCACATTTTTTAAAAATTCAATTTTAATCACATTCTCCAATAAATAAATTTCTGCATAAATCCAAAATTCTTTTATTTTTAACCACACAATTTTCAAGAAAATTACTATTCCAAAATATATTTCCTCCACAAATTGGGATTCAAAGAGGGGCTAAGTGAAGTTTGGTACTCTTTCCACATCTTTCATATTCAAGTTTGAAGTACTTAGTGTCTGTTTGATTGTAAAGGTGGATATGTGGAAATAAAATGTTTTACAGGGAAAATAATTGTCTAAAAATTGTTTTCCACGGAACTGTAATTAATTGTGTTTTATTGGTATAATTTTTCATGAAAAATGTTAAAAGATTAGTGCCCGTTTGACTACATTTTTTATGAAAATTGTCAATTAAAGTGATAATTTTTTTTACCATTGGTCTAGAATTTGTTCCAATTGTCAAAACAAAAAAAAATTAAAATTAAAAAAAATTATCATATCGAATACCATTCGTTTGACTTTGTTTTGCATGGAAATTGTCAATAAAAGTGATAAAAAATTTTATCATTGTGTCCAAAAAAATTTTCAATTGCAAAGAAAAAAAAAAGTGGAAAACCAAAAACTACCAAAACAATCAGAAAACATTTTCATTCAAAAGTGGGAAAAGTGGCGCGTGAGTAGGAAGAGGGGAAAAGAAATTCCATGGAAATTAGAGGCTATCAAACACACCAAAACTTGGAGGAAAATTAGTGCTTTCAAACGTGGCCCAATTGGAATAAAAAGTGCATGATCGGCAGCTAAGTAAGTTTACTTTGGATACTCCACTATCATCCACAGCTCTTGTAAAATAGAGAAACCATTATTTTATTTATTATT
>CAIGRR010129486.1:0-13320 GCA_903798365.1 Fraxinus sp. 1973-6204 | reverse complement strand
TCATTTTTAGGTTCCAGGTTTTTTTGGACAATGTAGATTATCCTTAAATTGGCAAGTTAAACGATTTACGTAGTAGATCCATATGACATAAACTAAAAGCTGGTTTCCTAAGTACTTTGAATTACATGCCAATTTAAATTTACACTCAAATCACCCTCATTTTAATATATTTCCACGGTGTGAGGTTAGCTTTTATACTTTAGCCTTGTTTGGTACAAATTAAAATCTGATTTTAATAAGTCAAAGTCAACAATTAATTTTAACCACACATTTCATGGGACCCACAACTTTTTAACCATACATTCTAGGGCTGGACATGGATCGGTTCGATTTTGAAGAGAATTGAACCGACTCAAAGTTTTCGGATATTTAATAAATGGAACCGTCGGTCCAAATATAATTATGGAACCGTTCGGGTTCAGTTCGGTTCGGTTCGATTCCGTACCATAATTAAATTTTTTAACATTTACAATAATACTACATAAATACAACTAATGATATTTTCATTCGTAAATTTTACAAATTAACGTAGCCCAATTTAAAAAATATAAATAATAAGTTGTCCAATAAAATTAATTCAATGAATACAAATACCAAAAAGTAAATACTAATATTAAAATATTGGTGATCCATACCAAAAATTAGATATTAATATTTGGCAGCTTGGGCTAACAAAAAATAATTTAAGGATAATGCCCAAAATCAAATATTGGGCTAACAAAGTTATAAAAAACTAATTTGGTTAGATTAATTTGCTAATTTGTTTAAAAAAATTAAAAACTTTTAATTAATTCAATTAAAAAAATTATTTAGATTCGGTTTTTTGTTTAGACCCGAGAACCGACTCAAACCCATCGGTTCTCAATTTGGATACACGTTCGAGTATTTAACTTATGAAGAATTGCTCGGTTTGGTTCGGGACTTTTGTCCATCCCTACATTCCATCAACTTTTATCAGAATCTACTAAAAATCTGATTTTAATCTAACAACAAACAGGGGCTTTATACAATTATGATATGATTCTATCTCTTTTTATGTAAAATAGGCACTGTATCCATCTTCCTCGATTTA
The DNA here is from genome assembly GCA_903798365.1 of Fraxinus sp. 1973-6204. Lineage (NCBI taxonomy): Eukaryota > Viridiplantae > Streptophyta > Magnoliopsida > Lamiales > Oleaceae > Fraxinus > Fraxinus sp. 1973-6204. The sequence continues at coordinate 12,248 of CAIGRR010129486.1, read as the reverse complement.
TTAGACATCTTTTTTATCCTTGGTTAAATTATTTCTTGAAGAATAAAATATACACCCCTGATTGAGTGATTGGTATCCCCACAGGGACGCTGTCGTCTTTTGTGATCACATCGGTGAGATTTCAACCTTAATACACTTAAATTGGTTTATATCTCTACTATTTTTCATTTTTTTGAGGTTATGCAGTGAATAACTTTAGTCCTATCCATTATTTAAATTTATAATTATACGACTTCTTTGAATGCTTTTTACCCATGACTCGTAACTCTACATCTTATTTAGCTAGTTCATGCATAAAAACCTCACCAATATTTGGTATGTTTATTGCTTTAACTGTAGGCTCTAGTTGGTCCTTGTTTTGTTATATGAAAACATTCATACCCTCTGTTTTAACTTATTTTTCCGTTTGGCGTGCCCTCAAGGTAGGTGAAACACCTGTCTTCGTAAATGTTGTAAGCTTGCCAAATACCAAACTCGCATTTTGATGTGCTTTGACCAGCAGTCGTGGGGGTTTATTACTTGTTGCAATCGAGTTGGTTAAGTTGGTCGTTGCTGTTTTCTTAGACCCAAATTTGGAACTTGTGTTGAAGTTCCTTTCTATCTATATTTGAGTTAAAACTGGTGTGTGAAAATATATCATGTTTGACAGATAATATTGAGCCTTATATTTCTACTTATGATATTTTTTGTTGGTCATTTTTATCATCTCTTCGAATCTCGGGTTGTTTAGCTGAAGGACGCACCTTAAGTATTTACGAATACTGAAAGTTGCTGCCTTCAATTAGTTCAACATGCGCTTCTGAAAGCTGAAGTATAAACCTTAGAGGATATCGGGACTGCATCGTCGATGACTGATTCTGTTTATTTGAGAGCTTATTTCTCATTCTTTGTCCTTTGTGTTGTGTTTAAGAAGGAAACTATGATCTGTGGTAGTAGACTAAAATTTTGACGTTGTAATCATTTGCTTAATTAGTTGAACTCCATGACCATGTAACTTCAGTTAGTCAATGGTCTGGTGCAACTCTAGATAATCTTGATTCACATTCATAGAAACCTATATTTTATTTTGATTTGGTGCTATTTACTCAGATTCAGATGTGAGAAGTTTTGCCGATGGTGAATCAGATGATGTTAAAGGTTCAGTTGGTGCTGCAAAGGTATGCTGTGCATTTACAATTTTTTTCCCCTTTCGAGGCATAGTCCTTGAAATTATTAGGAAGGCACCAATTGCTTCTTAAAGTTTTAGTTTGAAGGTAGAACTTAGCATATGTTCCCTTTCCTTCCAATGGCAGGAAACATTAGTTTCTGAATTGAATTTGGAGCAGAAGAAAGATGATCTGGGTGGTCTAGATACTGGAGGTCTGGAGTTTATGGCCGTAATGAACTAGTTTTTTACTGGTTGTTGTTGTACATTATGAGTTATAACGCTTTCCAAGTTCACTGCAGAGTCCTTGGATGGCCATGCTGAGCAACAGTCCCTGTCAAACTTCGTCTCTGTTGAGCCTAATGGTCCTGAAGAGGGTAAGTGGTGAAAAGTAATGGAGAAAATGTGTGGTATTAGTTATGAAGCATCATCTTACCGGCATGATGTAACGTTTTAGGGGAGAGTGCTCCACCCGAGAGGCAGGTCTCCCCTGAAAAGCTGTACCGAGCAGCTTTGTTGAGAAGTCGATTTGCTGATATTATAATCAAAGCTCAAGAGAATACCCTTGAAAAGGTGTGTGGAATTTTAAATTATTACCGAACTTCATCCTGCTTGATTGCGCTCACCTTGTGCTGTCTAGTAACAGATGTCAACAAAATTTTTTAGGGTGAAAAGCAGGATCCTGAGAAGTTGAGGCTGGAAATGGAAGAGCTCGAACGACGGAGAAAAGAAGGTCTGTGTTCCTTGACGATTGGAATGTGTGGCTAGTGCATGCATCTAGATGCTTAAAACTTGCATATTATTGTTTAATTATTCACACGTAAATGTGGCTTCCAGAGAAAGCTCGTTTGCAAGCTGAAGCCAAGGCTGCAGAGGCGGCTCGAAGAAAAGCTGAAGCAGAAGCTGCAGCGGAAGCCAAAAGGCAGAGAGAACTTGAAAGGGAAGCAGCACGTCAGGCTCTACTGAAGGTAAAATTAGAGCACATTTATCATGACAAAAATTGGTTGAAACCAGAGTATTCCTTGCTAATGATGGTCTCGACTACAGATGGAGAAGACTGTTGATATCAATGAGAATAGTCAGTTCATGGAAGATTTAGAAATGTTCAGAGCTGCTCCGGATGAGCATTTACAAAGCTTCATAGAGGAGACAAGCCCTGAACTCTCCCAAAATGGTCTTGGTAGTTTCAAATTTCAGGCCAGTAGTAATCCACTGGAGCAACTTGGATTATACATGAAGATGGATGATGAAGAGGAAGAAGAAGGTGAGCCCAAAAGCACTCCCGATGCTCCAAATGATCCGGAAGAAGGAGAGATCGATTGATTTAATGTAGATCTCAATTATCCTTGAAACTTTCTGCATCCTGTGATGGAGTGTCCAGGGTCTTGGAAAAGTATCGTCCATCAGTATCTGCCCCTTTGTTTTTGTTGTTCATGTGTCGTTTCCTTTGGTTCTGTATAAATGGAAAATACACGGTTAGCAGTAGTGACCAGTCGAGAGCGGAGATAGAGAGAAGTTTAATGATCGTAGTGGAATCTTCCAATTATCAGAAAGGAAATTCACTTTCAGGAGTGTGAGCCCATGTCTCTCTTGGCATTCATGCGCGTAATCCTCTGCCTTGTCATATTAGCTACGTGCACCTCACAACCAGTGTGTTATCATAATAATAAAGAAGAGTGTCACGTGATATCACACAATTTATCATGATGCGAAAAATTAGTTCGACTGAAATTCAATAAACAAAATGAAGAAATGAAGTTGCCCAATAAAAAATCAATTTCGAAACATCTCGAGACTCGGTGCAACAAAAATCGTACTGAAACGCATGTGGAAGCTAAAATTACTTTTTTGGAGTCCTGTCCAGCGTAGAGATGGCAATGGGGCGGGTTCCCCGCCCCGCCACTTCCACACCCTGTCCCGCCTTGTGCCCCGTCCTACCTTAAACGGTTCGAGGCTCGGGCTTACCCCATTTCTTGTCCCGTTTATGATTATTATTTTTTTTCGAAAATTTTCAGTTAACTATTTTTTTAAAAATTTGTAATTAATTAATTTTTTTATTTTTCACGGGGCGGGGCACCCCCTTCCCTTCCCGCCCCGCCCCGCCCACGAACCTGTTGTGACGAATTTTTTTCGCTCCATTCGGGGCGAGGCATCGTCGGGGAAGGGCGGGACATGTTTTTTTGCCATCACTAATCCAGCGATAAGAGAAGGATCATGACTTCAACAACATTTGAAACGAAGTCCTTGAAATATTGAAAAGTATTAACAGTGACACCATTACCTCATGAAAAATCGTTTTGTCATTATTTGAATTGCTTCAGATTATTTATTTATCTAAGGTCACTGGAATTTCCCAATATATAAATCAATATATGTATATATATAAGTAAAGATGTTCGGATTTACCCACGATTTAATCTTGTGGATTTGCGACCTTTTTCCCTTCTTTTAACGATTGGATTCTTGTGATGTTGTTAATGACGAGAACTGGATAATTTAATATTTATGAAACTCACTATGTGCGACAAAACATGTTTTTGCATCGTAGCGATACAAATGCTTGTGACGTAAATTTGATGCAAATTAATTAAAAAAGCATTTGAGCAAATTGTATTATAATCTGTTAATAATTAACATGTAAATAGTAAAAAAGAAAAAATGACATATGGTCTGATTTTTCAGTTTCAATGGGCAGGCCCCGCTCTAATTTTTCCTTCTGGAAAGCCCAAAGAATATCTTTATTTGGGTTCAGAAAACATTTTGAAATTTTGACTTTATTTATTTTTTTCTTTTTAAATTTTGTTGATTAATTTGATAAAATAATAATATAAATATTATAATAATGGATTGATCATAATATATTTCAAAATTGAAAGACTTTGCACATAATAAGGGATTGTACTTGATATCCGTGGGGTCCTGCCACGAATAAGACGAGGATTACCCACCTAACTGAGTACATAAATAAAATCCTTACCTTGCTACTTTTTTCATTTAAAGTTAATTTCAAATTTTAGTTTTTATCTAGGTAGTTGGTGTTTATTATACCAAGATGTATTAAATAAGGGTATATGTGAAAATGAAAAATTTAATACATGTTTAAAATTGAAACAAGACTATCTTTTTTGGACGGACAAAAATAGTATACATGACTATCTTTTTGGGACGGAGGGAGTAATATTTACTAACTGATGACATAAAATAAATAAATAATTAATTAATTAATTAAATGGGATGATAAATTCTCCGTCTCGTCCCGCTTTAATTGAGTATGAGAAAGATGCAAAGTGACAAAAATACCCGACTTGATAGGGGTTAAAATGAGTGATTCGGCCGTATCCCTACACGTAATATTCAAATATGCCCAACATTCAAGGCATTTCTTTGATTCCTTATCACACTTATTGGGTATAGTGGAGCCTCAAATAAACTAACTTTAAAAGAATACAAGGCAAGCATAGAACCAGTTGAGCAATTGAAGTTTGGACTAGAACTAATCCTAGTCCTAACTATGGACAATGAGCAATTTTTCACATTAGTAAGCTCGTTTTCCTCGAGAGATATCTCCGAACAAATTATCTTTAAACTATCTCTTTCAGAGTCGATATTTATTTAAACTTTATAGTGTTCTTTTCATAATAAAATATACGTACACGGAGCTATTGCTCCCAACTTGAATATATATATATATAGTCCAAGAAGTCTCTATCAGTGATTTATTAGAGTAAAATAAGCTAATGTGGCTTGTTCTTTGAATGGCAAACACACCATTTTCTAAAGCCATGGCCCCTTCATGCTAAGAATAATGGGTTCATGTACTCCAACTCCATTCCTTGTCTCTTTAAACTTTAACAAACATTTTCATGAATTTAATTGTTTCATGCATCGTGTTCATAATTTTTAGCTTGTTTGGGAGAGATTTTCTGAAAAAAAAAAAAAAGATTTGTTTAAAGAATGTGTGGTTAAAAATTAATGAAAACGTTACAAGTCTGATAAAATGTGTGGTCGATAATTATTTTTAAAAAAAAATCTCTCTTATACAAGCTCTAAATAAGCTCAATGGCCTCCATTGAGTGCTCCTTTGGTTTTTCAATCGAATTATGATAAAAAGAAAAAAATAAGATAGAATCATTGTACGACAAAAATAAAGGGCCCAATTGAAAATAGCCTAGGACGAAGAGGATGTATCATGGTTGGAACAAGTTCACATGGCCTGGCACATGCAAATTTCTTGTTTTAGGACATGGAGTTTTGGAGTTCCCATATGGGACCAAACAGATAGATTCATATATGTAGGGAATAATTTTAGTTCTTCTTATCTCTTCAAATTGATCATTTTCTGCTTTAAAATATCAGTCATCTAATCTTTGTCTGTCTGAATTTTGCTAGATAAGAAGGCGGGGTTAAAAATTCAAATGATCATCGATCTTTTTACAATGTTTTTTTAATGATCATTAAACATCGAAAAAATTTCGGATCGTCACCAAATTCATTAAAATGTTGTCTCATTCATTGCTCAATAAATCACAATTTGAAAAACTAACGGACTCATTGATATGGCAAATATTAACACTGACACGACACATTATTTTCGTTAGTTAATGATAAATTAACGAAAGATGTCTTCCATATATTAAAAGCCCTTGCGAAAAATGTGATTGAATTTTAACCAATTTTTTGTTTCATTTTTATATAAGTGCATTTTTTGGCCGATTTAGTGTCAACTAATGATCATAATGTTCCATGTCAGCATTTTTATTTGTCACGTCAGCGAGTCCGTCAATTTTTTTACTAGTAAGTTATTTAGCAATGGATGTGATAACGGTTTGATAATTTTGTAATCATCAGAAAACTTTTACCGTTTCATGATCAATAGAAAATACTGTGCAAAGTTTAATAGCAATTTGCCACGATAATTTTTTTTTTTTTTTTCGAAAAAGAGAAAAGACTAGAAAAATTTACTACTTATACATAAAAAAAATGTACACAATGGATTACATAATATGATGTAAAGAGAAAAAACTGGATAAAAAAATTGATTGTATTTTTAATTGACAAATGATATAGTGCCATGTGCCATTATGTGATCCACTATATAAATCTCGATATATATATAGCAAGATCTGGACTAAACTCATTTCGTGGAGCTGGTTTCCGAGAGACTAAAAGAGGATGATAAACTTTTCGTATGTATTTAATTGTGATATTATTTGTACTGAACAATACTAGATATGATTAATTAATCCTAACACAATTTAATACAACACACTGATCTGCCCTTAAAATTTTAGATACATATCAACTACAAATAAATGTGAGCATACACGAAAATTAATTTTCCAACTGGGTACGCTACTACCAAAATTTATAGCCATTAATCCATCGATACAATGGCATTCACGGATCCAACTGCATTGTACTACTACTGCATGTTTGTTAGGTTTGGTGGGAAAAAGTTTAAATGTGGTTGTCAATAAGGTCCAACCCCCCACCCACACCCACCCACGCATCCTTTTTTTTTTTTTGGCCCTTTTTTACCTGTGAAAGTCAAGAATTTGAATAAAAGTTGGAAAAATCATTCACAAGATTCAGTCTACATGCATAAAATATTAGAACTACTTTATCCAATCAAAAATAAATTCAAATATGATAGTAGTTTCATATTGAACCGGGAAATTTTTCAAGAAATCATTCAATTTGAGAGTTTTTTATTAAGAGTGTTGCTACACTTACAGAAAAAAAAAAAAGAAAAAAGAAAGAAAAAAGAAAAAAAAAACACAGAAAGCTTACAGACACACACATGGGGGTGGGCCCCATTTTTTTTGGACAATATTTAATTCACATGAAACACACCCCCACGTGAGTGTATATAAACATTCTGTGAAAAATGTTTCTGTATACGTATCATTTTCCTTTTATTAATGATGCATATTCTCAATCCGAATTATTGTTTCAACTATGAGACGTATTGAGTGACCCGAATGAATACATTTATTTACTTAAACTTGGTTTTCAATATACATACACCATATTCATTTTCCATCAAACCTAAAATCTACATTTTTTTTAATATTAATATACTCTACATACAATAATATGTAGAACGACCTCGTCAAAAAATTAAAATTATTAGAGGAAGACAAATTTATTTAAATTTAATCTTGAACACTACCGAAACAATTTAAATCCGTGCTTTTTTTTTTTTTTTATTGAAAAAAAAAATGTTCATATTTTATATTTTTATAAATTTTCTCTTTTTTGCAAGACAAGAAAAAAGTGCAAGCAAGAGCATGTGATCCTAAAAGAAAAGGCAATCACTACATATTTGAACACAAACCCTCCATTCCCCCATTATATATAGAGGCTGCAAATATTAGTTTCTCATGCACCACTGCAAATCTCTGTCTTAACATCCCTCCTCTCTTTCTCACTCACTCACTCTCTCTCTCATAAAGACAGATAATTATATCTAAGAAGATGGTTTCAAGATTCGAAGAAGCAATGAAAATGAGGCAGCTCAAGGAATTTAAGGGCGGACGAGTGAGTAATCATCAGCAAAAGCAAATACAATGCAAGAAAGGAAAAGATAGCAAGTTCAAGAGGAGCAGCTCCAATCTTGAAGACGGAGCTTCTTCTGCTATTCTTTTTCTCGCTTGCATTGCGTGCGCGTCGTCTCACCTATAGATAGAATAATGTGTTTACTATTTCATAAGGATTATGTAGAAACTATATTTCAATTTATTGAATTAAAGTTTTCTGTAATTCTAGCAAGAAAGTTGATCATATTGTAGTTTGCTAATACATTAATGAATAGTTAGCAAAGTTGTTACGCTTCAAATCGATTTTTGTTTCACCTGTAGATTGATCGAATAACTTTTTTAGACTATTCCAGGTCAAGTGTGTGTGAAGGCTAAAGTTCTACGAGAGCTCAAGTACTATATATTGAGCATGTTTCCCATCTCTTTTCGAAAATTAATGTATTACCAAACCATGCCCCTATTGCTACACCTGTAGATATAAGGATTTTGAGAATATGTTTACCAATGGTTAATGATGGCTCTAATGGGTGGTTTACTAGAATACACAATAACGAGATCATTATTTTAGTAAATGATATGGAAAAGGATAGTGACATTGTTCTTCAAGAAGCTCAGCAAACTCTATATATAGCCATGAAAAGCTCATTAACAACTACGGTATTTGCATACACTTTAAAGCCTACTCTTTCGGGTCCAAGGTACTTTCTAACTAAATAGTCATTGGGCTCTCTCCGAATGCTAAGACTGTGCATCCTTTTGCATCCATCCCAGAGTTTTCGACCCTTGGCCTACCCGAACACTACCGGGTCCATTTACAATTATGCTATTGGTATCATTCTTCTCAACCAATCTCCACCAAACGTAAGATCTTTAAAGTCTCAATATGAGCGAGCACAAGACTGGCTACTCAATAAACAAAGGAAAGCAAGTGAACTCTATAATGATGGGGAGTGTGGATCTATGTCCAAAAGAGAAAGTTTCTTACCATAGCAACCATGCATCTTAGATAATTAGGTTTTTGCCTTGCATTGGTTTTTATTTTGCACTATCTGGTCATTGACAGTACGAGCCTCATATAGAGTCGCCATCTTTTAATATGATGAGAAAAAGGGGGTCATCCTCTTTGTAGATAGACCAAAAGAGGGAATGAAGGGATAGGAATAGGAATTATAGTACCATTGGAAAAGGGGGCACCTATGGAAACATCTCTACTCTACTAAAGAACCATCCATAGTAGGAAATGTAGCCCCAAGCCCCTCTTCTTTCTATCCTTTGATTCCACTAATGTTGGTAGTAGGTTAATTAGCCATTGGGGTCTTTTAATGATGTTGTCCTAGTCCTAATGCCTTGTTTGGTGCTTGTTCTTGCTTGTGTAGTTGTGTTGCTTTAACCAAAGCATCACGACTACATAAAGTAGCCTTATGAATTGAATCTTATGTAAGGGGCTTAGCCGACCTGCAAACCAATTAAAGAGGCTGAGTGTAACGACTCGGGTCTTTATACCCCAAATCGTTAGCTTATATACAATTCGCTTTGGGAGGGCCTATGCCCACTTATCCCCTCACGACTTTCTATCGCGTCCCCCAAAATTCGAACCCAAGACCTCTACCTAATGAGAAACTTAAGTTGAATTATGGTACCAATTGGACAACACGATAGAAAGCCATGAGGGAATAGGTGGGCATAGGCCCATCCAAAGGGGACAGTACGTAAACTAACAGATTGGGTATAGAGACTCGGGTCGTTACAAAAAATGAGCATTTTTTCTTAACGACCCGACCTCTATGCCTGAGTCGTTATATCATACGTATTATCTGTGTTGGGTGGGCATCTGTCCACTTAACCACTCACGGATTTCTGTTACATCCCCCATGATTCGAACCCAAGACATTTACCTAATGAGAGACTTAAGTTGATTCCTGGTTGAAGTTGAATCCTGGTACCAATTAAAAAGATGTCTTGGATTCGAATTCTAGGGGACGCAATAGAAATCCGTGAGGGGTTAAGTGGGCAGATGCCCTCCCGAAGAGGTTGGGTTGTTACAAAAAAATATATATACCAATTTGGCCCAAGCCTAAGCCTAAGCCCAAGCCCACAACCCGTGCTCAGCACGAGCACGAACTACGGTGACGATGATGCGCGAGTGGGCTTAAGCTAATGGCTTGGGTATAAAGACCTGGGTAGTTACAAGTTGTCTAATTGGTACCAGAATTCAATTTAAGTCTCTCATTAGGCAAATATCTTGAATTTGAATCTTGTGAGAATGTTATAGAAAGCTGTGAGGGGATAAGTGGGCATAGACCCATCAGTACGTTGGGTATAGAGACCTGGATCGTATAAAAAATGCATGTCTTTTTGTAACGACTCGGGCATAGAGGTTGAGTCGTTACACTGAGAGTAAGCGTAAGACAGAGCCAAACTTCTGCCTCGAAAAAATTCATATTCATGCATTTCTCATTTTTACTTTACATATTCAATTTCAGTAAGTCGAGATTATGTCCGATTTTATACACGTAAAAGGTGTGTTAATGGAATAAAATTTATGCGCGTCAATTTTTCCCAGCAATAACATTATTCGCTTCATTAGAGGCTTGGCGTTCCCTTCCACCATCATATGTTATAAAGAACTCCTACACTCCTGGTTGTAATGTGTATTACAATATTAATAATTCTGGTTGGATATAATAAAAGTTGCTAGCACCCAATTTACTGAAAAGCATTAACCAGATTACTAAAAAGCATGATAGAAATCAGATTGAATTACATAATCATCATTTTCAATCAATTTTATTTTCATTTTTCAAGATTTCAAGACTTCGACTCTATACACAGTACAAGTGAAGCGATGCCATGATTTAATGACACAATATACAATCTAATGTACATACCAAGCATACTTCACCCTTTTTTTAATGACACCAAGTGAAGCGAGGATAGGATTTAAGTTTTCCCAATTCACTGACCTAGGTTCTTCCAGGAAAATACTAGAATGTAAAGGAGGTTTTGTTTACAAAAATGAAGTCCAAGATTCACAACAAAAGCAGATGAAGTTGCAGACTCAAATGTAAACGAAGACGTAGAGCAGACATGAATGAATGAGAAGATGAAGAAGCAGATAAATGAAAAGACAAAGAAGAGATGGAAGCTTCATGATTTAGGGCAATGTTTGGATTTTATTTTATTAATTGGGATTTTTTATTAGTTTGGTCGGATATAATTGAGTTGGGTTTATTAATATAGGCAATTTGAGTGGGATTTTATTCGAAATTTAGTGTAGATTAATAAAAATGGGCAAAGAACGTTGCTGAAGAGTATATTTTTATAACAATCAATAAACGTTACAAAATGTTATATATTGGGAGTTTCGGAAACAAGATCGAAGGTTGCTGTAGAACCAGTTTTTAACAATAATCATTGAACGTTACAAAAATTGAAACTTTTCACAACAAGACTGAAGGTTACTAAAGAACTAGCTTTTAACAACAATCATTAAACATTGCAAAAAATAAAAAAAATAAAAAAAATCACAACAGTCAATGAACGTTGCAAAAAATGAAGCTTTCCGCCACAATCAATGAATTTTGCAAAAGACTATATATTAAAAGTTTAAGCAACATGTACTGAATGGTGCAAAAAAATGTATGATATATATATGAGCAAAGCCCTGAGTACAGGGCTCTACTTTTCACAAGGCTTACAGGCCCCCTCACTGTATGGGGGGCCCACCCCAATGTATTAAAAAACAAAAAATCAGCTCCCCTCCCCATGTATCTCACCTGGCAGGGGCCTGTGAAAAGGCTCCTGTACTTGTATCATAACTCTCTCTCTCTCTCTCTCTCTCTCTCTCTCTCTCTCTCTCTATATATATATATATATATTAAGAGTTTCAGCAACAGGTATTAAACGTTGTTAATAGAACCAACTTTAAACAACGATCAATAAACGTTGCATAAGATAAAACTTTTTGCAAAGTCAGTCCAAGCATGGCTCAAAAATTGAGAGCATCATCAATCAAATGTAGTTCAAGCGTCTATATTCAAAATCTCAAGAAAAACTCGATTTCTTAACAAAAAGCAAGCTTTTGTCAATGTAGGACCCAATGCCAAAATCCATAAGAATTTGCACATCTAGCACAACAAGCAGCTATTCTAGCATAATCGGCTTCAAACTCCTTAAAGGTGTCAAAATTAAGTTCTGAGTCAGACATAGAAGACTATGTCAAATTCAATGAAGATGATTGTTATGGAATTAATATAGGCGATCTAGTTGATAACTCACGATCTTCAAAATAATGTTTAAGATTCCTTTCGAAAGGAAAAAGAAAAGACTAAAGATGTTCAGGATTCACTTCAAAATGAAAGAAGAAGAAAGTAAGGCAATATAGTTGTCCTCAGTAGCGGACCCAGCACCTGGCCAGGAGGGGCGGCCGCCCGTGCTAGGCTCCGTCGGAAGAATTTTTGGGGAGAAGATGGCGGGCGGCGCTGGTCTGGTTTTTCTTCTTCGATTTCTTTATTTTCTAGCTTTCTGCTGCTGGGGCTTGGGCTGGGTTCTTTTTTTTTTTTTTT
>CAIGRR010129449.1:0-10937 GCA_903798365.1 Fraxinus sp. 1973-6204 | reverse complement strand
ATTGATTCAAACTCTCTCATGGTATTAGAGCCTCCAACGGATTAGCCTCCATCGATCCCCTTGCTTCAATGGCTTCCGAAAACACCTCATCCACCCTCCTTCCTTTCAACACCATGATTCACATGGTAACCATCAAATTATCATCCTCTAATTATCTCCTTTGGAAGAGTCAGCTTCTTCCCCTACTTGAAAGTCAAGAATTGATCGGCCATGTGGATGGCACTCTACAGCCACCTCCATTGTTTGACCCTGAAGGTTCGAAGACACCAAACAGTAAACACTTGACGTGGAAAAACACTGACCAACTTCTTCTGAGCCTCCTGCTAACCTCTCTCACGGAAGAAGCCATGGCCGAAGTTGTAGGCCTCTCCACCTCACACAAGGTCTGGTTAGCACTCGAAAACACCTTCAGTCATCGATCAAAAGCTAGAGAAATTCGTCTCAAGGACGACCTTCAATTGATGAAACGTGGGACTCGATCGGTAACGGAATATTCCAGAGCGTTCAAAGCTCTTTGCGACCAACTCCACGCCATTGGAAGACCCGTTGACGGGACTGATAAATCCCATTGGTTCCTCCGAGGACTTGGTTCGGACTTCACCAGCTTCTCCACCGCCCAAATGGCGCAAACGCCTCTGCCCCCGCTCGCCGACTTGGTCTCCAAGGTCGAGAGTTTTGAGATCTTCCAGCGATCTCTTGATTCTTATGGCCCTCCAACCTCCGCCTTTACAGCCACAAATCGAGGCTCCAATCGCCCCCATTTTCGACACTCAATCCGCCACCAACAAGGACGAAATCCCTCTTCAAAGCGCGACAATGGGCGGCCTAATTTCGAGCAGGGACGTTGTCCCCCACGTTGCCAGATCTATCGGCAAGAAGGGCACTACGCCGACAAGTACGACCAGAGGTATTTTCGGGGAGGAGACACTGTGGGCAACACAGCCCACCTTGCAGAGGCCTTTAACGCCAACTGTTCTCTTAATTGGCTTGGGCCAAGTGACTGCACCTGGACACAGGGACTTCGGCCCACATGACTCCAAACTCCTCCCATTTGGATCAAGCAATTAATTATACGGGTAAGGATCAAGCAATTGTTGGGAATGGTGCTTCACTACCCATTACTCACACCGGTACTATCTCTCCGACCCCAACACTTGACCTATTAGATGTTTTGGTCGTCCCCCGTCTAACAAAAACTCTTTTATCCATTAGTAAATTAACATCTGATTTTCCTTTTTCTGTTACATTTACTAATCATCTCTTTTCTATCCCGAATCGTCAAACGGGAAAGGTGGTGGCAACTGGTAAAAGAGATGGCGGCTTATATGTGCTGGAGCGCGGCAATTCCGCTTTTATTTCTGTTCTTAAAAATAAGGCTTTACATGCCTCGTATGACTTATGGCATGCTCGTCTTGGACATGTAAACCATTCTGTTGTTTCCTCTTTAAATAAAAATGGCTATCTCTATCTTACCTCTTTATTGCCTTCTCCTACATTATGTGACACATGTCAAGTTGCAAAGAATCATCGCTTGCCTTATTCTCGTAATGATCGTCGATCGTCTAATGTATTAGATCTTATTCATTGCGATATTTGGGGTCCTTCCCCCATCAAGTCAAATTCAGGATTCCTTTATTATGTACTATTTATTGACGATTATTCACGTTTCACTTAGCTTTTTCCCATGAAATTGAAATCTGAGTTTTATGATGTTTTTATTCACTTTCAAAAATTTGTGGAAAACCAACATTCCTCGCGCATCAAAAATTTTCAAAGTGATGATGGTGCTGAATTTACGAGCAATCGCTTAAAACACTTCTTAGCACCTCTGGTATTCATCACCAACTCTCTTGCCCTTATACACCTGCTCAGAATGGGCGCGCGGAAAGAAAACACCGACATGTGACTGAGATAGGACTGGCTCTCCTCTTCCATTCCCACACTTCTCCCCATTTCTGGGTTGACGCCTTTAGCACTACAGCCTACATCATCAAGCTCTGCATCATAACTGTACCTGGGTTGTGGTCCCTAGACCAGATAACGCCAACATTGTCGGTTCCAAATGGGTGTTTCGGACCAAATTTTTGCCTGATGGATCCATTGAGTGCCTCAAGGCTCGACTTGTAGCCAAAGGCTACACTCAGGTACTTGATCTTGATTACACTGACACTTTCAGTCCTGTTGTCAAGGCCACTACTGTTCGTGTTGTACTCTCTCTTGCTGTTACAAACAGGTGGCCTCTTCATCAACTTGATGTGAAGAATGTATTTCTCAATGGTACTCTCACTGAAACTGTCTATATGGAACATCCTCCTGGGTATATTGATCCTCGATACCCGACTCATGTTTGCAAACTACAGAAAGCTCTTTATGGTCTCAAACAGGCTCCGCGTGCTTGGTTTCAGCGTTTCAGTTCCTTTCTTCTCACTCTTGGGTTCTCTTGTAGCCGTGCCGACACCTCTCTCTTTGTCTTTCATCAGCAGTCTGACACTATTTATCTGCTCTTATATGTTGATGATATCATCATCACAGGCAACAATCACTCTCTTCTTGATCGCTTCGCTCACAAGCTCAATTCTGAGGTTGCCACCAAGGATTTGGGCTCCCTCAGCTACATTCTTGGTCTGGAAGCTACTTATACTCTGATGGTCTCTTTCTCAGTCAACTGAAAATTGCACGGGATATTCTGACTCGAGCACAGTTACTTGACAGCAAGCCAGTTCCCACTCCTATGGTCATCTCCCAGCATCTGACTAGTAATGGTTCCACTTTCTCGGACCCCACTCTCTATCGTTCTCTAGTTGGTGCTCTTCAGTACTTAACCATTACTCGTCCTGACATCGCCCATGCTGTTAATTCTGTCAGTCAGTTTCTGCATGCCCCTACTACAGATCACTTTCTTGCTGTCAAGCGTATCTTACACTATGTTAAGGGCACACTTCACCTTGGTCTTTCTTTTCACCCTTCATCTGTTTCCGGTGCGCTAGTTGCTTACTCTGACGCTAATTGGGCTGGTTGTCCTGATACCCGTCATTCTACCTCTGGCTACTCTATTTTTCTTGGCGACAACTTGGTCTCTTGGAGTGCTAAGAAGCAACCCACTATTTCCCGCTCTAGTTGTGAGTCTGAATATTGCGCCCTGGCTACTGCTGCAGCTGAACTCCTCTGGCTTACTCATCTACTTCATGATCTCAAGGTCTCCATTTCACGAAAGCCTATTCTCTTATGTGACAACAAGAGTGCGATCTTCTTGAGCTCCAATCCCATTTCCCACAAACGGGCTAAACATGTTGAATTAGATTACCATTTTCTTCGGGAACTTGTCATTGCTGGAAAACTTCGCACTCAATATGTGCCGTCTCATTTCCAGGTTGCAGATCTCTTCACCAAAAGTGTCTCTCGACCTCTCTATGAATTCTTTCGTACCAAGCTTCATATCTGTTCAAATCTGACACTCAGCTTGCGGGGGGTGTCAAGGATATGTTACCAGATTCTAGGAGAATCATTTGTAAAGTTTTCATTATTTCCTTATTTACTGTAATTACCATTTACAACATTGATTTGTAACTATATATAAGATATACTCACCATGATTGTGGTGTGGTGAATTGATTCAAACTCTCTCAATTTACATAATGTTAAAATTGTTGTTCAAAAATTCATATCTTCACCTCCCACACTCACTTTTTCAGAACTATTAAGATGTAGATTGAGAAAGCATGAAGCCCACCAAAAATTAACCTCCACAATTAAGAAATACCATCATAGAGAAACAATTCAACAACTCCATAATACCTACAAAGATTCACAAAACCGAAAAATTGAGGACCGAAGAGTAGTAGTAGTAGATTGGAGATAAAGGCTAGAAGCAATCTTTAATAGAATGGTAAAAGAAAAAAAGAAAAATTATAATAGTTGTAGCGTTTGTATGTGTGAATCTGCATTGAAACACCTGAGCAGAGAATTTTCAAAGCCAACCAGAGACCGCACCTTAAAGGTGGGGCCGGAGGTTGAGGCGGTGGTACCGATTGTGGGAATTGAAGGTTACGGTGGATTTTGGATTTAGTTTTAGACGGGTAGGGGAGAGGGAAGAAGAAGAACATTTTTTTTAAGGGTATTTTAATTAATTTACATAATTATTTTCTATACAATAATATAAAAGTACCCTTTTACCTTTTTAAATTGGTCAAAATTGATCAAAAGTGGTTTAACTTTTTTTAATGGACAATTACCGGTCAAACTAATAGAAACCATTTATTTGAACTCCAAGTACGAGTTTTTGAAAGGTTTGGCATTGTATGTGCCAAAAATTAAAGGCTTGGTTCAAGTTTGCACAAAATTGAAATGTTTGGTATCGTAGCTGAAATTTTCCCTTATTTTAATGAGGTTCCTCTTCTTTTTCTTAAAATGATGTGTACACTTAGATGATAATTTCAATTGCAAATGACCTTTTTTTTTTTTTGCCAATGTTTCCAAAATCTGATATGGAGATCAATTCTATAAATTTTTTAATGCCTAAATTTAGTTTTTATTAGGTTTCAACCACTACGAAACACCACCAAAATTGATGATAAGACACTCCCAACATCATCCAAAACTGATTTTCAACAACTAACAACAAATTCAACAGCTTTTCGATTGGAGTCAAATAAAAAAAAATTTGGGCATGCATTCCAATACATCCGTTTCGACCACTTGTCAGATTTTGGCGACGGGACCACCACCAATGAACTCAAAAGGCTTAAAATCCGTAGGGTGGTTTTACCGACGTCGAATTTGGCCAGAATTGGAACCTCGATTCCCGTGCATCCAAAAACTGAAATTGCAATTAATCCATATATAGATTCTCAATAGGTACACGTGCTGGACTTTCAGATTTCACATCATATGGACCACCTTTGGTCAAAAGGTCATCCAAAAGGACATCGGACGCTCCCATTACGGGCCCCAACGTAAATGCCCAGATTGTCGAAAAAATGTGATTTTCGGCCGGTGCAAATTTCTCCTTCACAAACGTGCCTAACTGTGTCGGTCAACATAAATTTCTTCTTCACACTAGTAAATTTCATAATTTTTTTGACTTCGAATGATTTTATCTGGAAAACGGAGCATTCGGAGGCTGGTCGACGGACTTCCGGTGGCACTCCGAAAACTTTTGAACAGAATATTTGTTCTCTTACTTCGAGCTCATTTTCACCATCGATTTTCCAACATTAGGCCCAGATGTGCTCAATCAGGGTCGAAAGACCTATGCAACTGTACTTTTTGGCCGTCTGAGCTATCTCAGGTTGAGATGAGTGTACAACAGTCGTTTGAATCGGTTCTAAGATTACTCCTCTCCTATTGGGTTCGCTTCCAAGGAACCCTTTATACATTTGGATGAGCTGGCCGTTGATTTGACTGATTTGGAGGAGGCTATTTTGGCAGATCCTTATAACTAGTAGGGAAATCTCCCCACAGCAAGCCGACCATGAGGAATGTACATAAGATTTTCTCTAAATTTGGATTCTATGGTTTCTTTGAGGTGTGATTGATTGACACCGCATATATATCTATCCACCTTACACATGAAAATGACTACATCAGGCTCCTTCTTAAGCATTCCTGGTACATTAATGGGTGTCCAATAAGGATCCTTAAGTGGACATGTGATTTCAGACCAGAGCAAGAGACCCTGATATTTCCCGTATGGGTTTCATTCCCTTTGCTTCCGGTACACTTACGTGCCAATGGGTTCCTTTTTACTTTATTTGAGGCAATAGGAATACCTCTAAGGATCGATGATACCACCTCAAACTTGAGATGTCCTAGTGAGGCTAGGGTGTGCTTTGAGGTAAATTTGGAGCTTAGATTGTATGATAGGGTTTGGATTGAGCGCGATGGTAACCGTGGCTTCGGCAGACAGTCATTTATAAGAAGAAGCCAGTTTTTTTGCTTCAATTCTAGACATATGGGCGACTCTTATGATAAGTTCACGTGGGGACACCTCATAATCCCCCTCAGTTGTTGTGCCTCTCCTTTTTTAGCTCCTTCCTCCTACCATGACCACTGTTAGTAAGGTTGACAAAAGTAAAGGCAAGGTGACTTTTGTGGAGCCAAGGAAGTAGTGGATGCCAGTTTCAATAGTGCCTACTATGTTCCCCACTACTCGGACAGAAGTTCGGACAGAGTCAGCATCTAAATTAGCAGTTTCTACATCGATCCCCTTGACAGTAGCTCTAGAGGTACCACTAGTCATTCTTTGGCTACTGAGCCTATGACGAGGCTCCTATCACCCCATCTCCTTATTATCACCACTATAGATATTATTTATCTCCCCATTCTGTGGTACCCATATACAAAGGGTACTCAGTTATAGCAAAGATCAACATCTGCCTTACAAACTAGTACAAGGACAGCTAATCCAGAGGTACCATCATTTATTCATTCAGTTGCTGAGCCTACTCCAGAGGCTCTTATTGAGATAAGTTCTCCACCATTGAAGACACACACGGATGATACTCTGTTAGGACAAGGATCAGGTACGGGGATAGTTCCTCATACCACTATTGAACCGGGGTTGTTAGTTAAGATCGGCTCAAATCAGCACGGTGTCAAGCATATGTTGATTAATCACTTTAAGAAGGACCGTGGCATAAAGGTTGGATCCAGCATGAGACTTGTCATTGAGGACTTGGTTATCAAGCTCTTTGGTGAAAGACCTTCTGTCAGCACAAGGATCATGTACGGGGACAGTTCGTCATTCAATCACGGCTCTTACACAAGATAAGGTGAAGGAACATATATAGAGAGACATGGATGGCATGGAACTTGGAGACTCGTGCAAAATGCAGAGGACGACGTACCTACAGTCGGCGGGTCACTCTCACATGTTTCAGATGTTGGGGCACAGAGCACCATAAGATTAGATAAACCTGCTTTTTGCTTGACATTCAGTGCAGCATCGCCCGAGCACCATCACCTCTTCTCGCAGGTGGGTAACCTCTCCAGTGAGTGAATCCAATTACGCAGATTACTACAACCCAAAAGTATTTCAGATTAGACGCATGACCCGATCGATGTCTATGTACTACTTTCAATATTTTTTTTGTTCATTTTTCATTTATTTTTTCTTACATTTGATTTTGAGACATTTTTAGCATTATTCACTTACTATAGGTCAGATATATGCCCTTCTCCATTTATATACTTCATTATATTATGATATAAAATAGTCATGCTAGTGGTCTTCGCTTAAAACAAAATATTAACTGCTGGTTTGAAACAAATATGGCCACTTACTGTCATGCTTTTAGTGTTTGAGAACTATCACCAAATTATAAAAATAATGGAAGTCATTTTTATGAGACAAACTGATCGTTAATTTGAGTATGCATCATGAATACCATTAAAGTTGAGTGTTTAAACATGTTCACGAATATACTTTTAAGTCTTACATTTTGGTTAACATTTGTAATGCATCATAAATCTCATTTATTCCTGCACATATATTTCAGGTCCTGTAGACAGCGACTTTTTCCATTGGAAAGCT
The DNA here is from genome assembly GCA_903798365.1 of Fraxinus sp. 1973-6204. Taxonomy (NCBI): domain Eukaryota; kingdom Viridiplantae; phylum Streptophyta; class Magnoliopsida; order Lamiales; family Oleaceae; genus Fraxinus; species Fraxinus sp. 1973-6204. The sequence continues at coordinate 3,406 of CAIGRR010129449.1, read as the reverse complement.
ACTATCCTTGATCCCGTGGACAGTCCATATGCCAATGGAGTTTTCCTACTTGACATCCATTTTCCATTGGGTTACCCACTTTCAGGGATGGCTAAGGTGTGTCAATATGCTAATTATTCATCCCACTGTATTTTGACTTTTCATTCAATTTTAAACATAACAAATATTATCTACTAAATTACTATATCCCAGTAATTTGTGATGTTGAATGTTCAATCTCGCATAGCTCATTTTTTAGATAATGGAAGGTTTTATTTCAATGAATTTTGCAGTTTGCTTTTGTAACAAAGGTTTTCCACCCGAATATAAACAGCAATGGAACCATATGCCCTGCAATGTTCGAGGAGTCATACCCTTCACTAATCACTTCCAAGGTTTGTTTTCTAAGTCTCTAATGTCGATGGGCCTTACCGAATTTGCGTATGTACTCACCTTCTTACTTGAAAATAAGAGAAAATTCTAGCGTGGATACCCAACATGTTGAAATTGTGAGATCGGATCCGCACAATCTTTTATTTCTTTGGCATTTTAGTCCCCAATCTTACTAGTTTGTAGCACCCTGGTGGACGGGTTTCGTCCAGGTCACTGTCAGCGAGTTAGATTTATGTTGAAACACAGTCAATTGCCATAAAGATAACTCACAAGGGACATGACTTGTTAAATTTGAAATTTCATATTAAAATGTCAACCTTTTTAAGAAGAGTAGTTCAAACCTTATAGGTTGGTCTATGTTTTCATCTTTATTTGATTTGAGATTTTATGCTTTAACGTGCCCCACAAGATGATGTTTCGTTGTTGAGCAAACTAATCTTGGAATCTACGAGCCAGAATTTCATCTCTTAAACTCACGAGTTTCGATGCTCAAATTGGAGCAAGTGGGAAAATGACTATTTGAGAGGGAGATATTTGAATTACATTCCTTTCTTTTTAGAAGTGGGAGTATTTATAGATTTCTCTCCAAGGTTTGGGGTACTTTGGTCATTTAAGAAAAAAAGAAAGATTGCAATTCTTTATTGGCTAGCTTGTAATCGATTTTCTTAAGAGAGTCACATTTTATTCATTAGTACACGTGTACTTTAATACAGCCAGTAGCCAGCCTCGATGGGGAGATTCTCCTACTTTGTAAGAACCTTGATAGCACAATAATAACTAATCAAGAGGGGGAAAATTGGTTTTCAAAACTTTTTGAAAAAAATTAAGACTGAATAGATTAATCAAATAATATGCGGAAATATGAAAGCGACAAATAGAAGGAAAGAGATGATGCAAACGATAGAATTGTAGAAGTTCGATCAAAAGAGATGATTTATGTCCTCAGTTACCTAGCTCCCCGTCACGAGTAAAGTTTTTTCATTATATTTGATTGACTTATGGCACAATCCAAGCCCCTACAACGCTTTCAATAACTTACAAGAAATGAGATCCTTATACAATATTGAGTTTTATATGACCTCAATATAACTCAAACTATTGAGCTTTCAAGAGACCTTAATATGACCCAGAAATATGAAGAATATTTTACAATTGAAACTTCTCTCTTAATAAATGATACAAATGAATTAAGTATTAAGGGATGTTAACATTTTAATGGATTGTAATAAATGAAGCTCAAGTATTAGACGAGAAAACTTTGATGAAATAATGGTTCAAAAGTCGATTTAATCAATCAAGAGTGCTCAAAATAAATGATTTGATAAGATGTAAGCTCAAAAGTTTTGCTAAAAATTATATCACTTTAATGCTCTTAGAGAATGTTACAATGAATGCAACAAAATGAAACCATTTATATAGTTCAAGGAGCAAAGCAATCTATGAAATCGGACAATAATCCGGACGTACGAAACTAGCCGTTGTGTATTAGAAATTAGAACCGTAAAAAAATGACCATTATATGAACCAGACGTCCGCTTTAGCACATTCATTGCTAAAGATTGAAACATTTATACCTTTACAAATGAATAGAAAAGTCTAGTCTATGATCTTCCCTTGACATTTGGCTTTTTGGTTTTTGTCTCGAATAATTTTCCTTAAATGCTCAACTTGCATTGTAAATCCGATGTGAAAATCTTGATAACTATCTTTTTGTCCACGATCGATCCATTTCATATCGAATGCTATAAAGACTTAAATTCAATAGTTAGAAACAAAATTAACTTATTTGTTATGATTCAAACATTAAGGATAAAGTCAATCATATGTCAACAAATTCTCTCGTTTTTAATATGACAAACAAGATAATGGCAAAGTGAGATAAAACAATTGATAAGGAAGATGTCAAGCATTTTGATCACAATTCAAGCATATCCATCTATTATATTCTCATCAAGCATATCACATTCTCATCAAGCATATATCTCATATATTTTCTCCTTTTTAACATAAGTAAAAAGGTATAGTATTTAAGATCAAAACACAACTACATGAAACAATAAAAAATATTTCCTTCTTAAGTTAAAACGTGATGCCTAATCAATTAAATTGCAAAATAGAGGATATCACATTCATAGTGACACGACTCGTCCAGGACCCTAGTGGACCCGAAACGTGATGTGCGCCGATGGTAGATGCTGACTAGATGTCAGATCTACCACTAAGGTTGACTATAAGTTATTACAAGTTATGCGCAATAATCAAATGTTTATGAAAAATATAGTGCGATGGACCCAAAATAAATATTTTGTGCTCTACCAAAATGCATCATATTGTGTGGCTATAACTCTGAAATCATCATGTTCCTCAAACTATCAAGAACCAATACTACCTGTAAGAAAAATTGTGGAAAAATATATGAGCTAATAGTTTAGTAAGTGGAGAAGTTCAAAAATAATTATACCTTTCCATTTACACATTTTTATCAACATCAAGTTTACGTCATTTAACGGCCCACAGTATTGCAACATATAATCATAATAGTCAAAAAGTGAGACATCTCATAACACTAAAAAATATCATCTAATAGTCATGACATAATTATCAGCTCAAATCCATATCATCGTCACGTCCCATCATATATAATCAATAAAAAATGTACCATCTGACTGAAATCTATAATCCGCCCCTCGGGGCTAAATACTTTCGCCACGACCCTTAGGTCCCTCCGTGAACGAAAGTGAGTTTCAAATACCTCTCATAATCAATACTAGAACATGGTCAAGACCACTCAGTGAACTATATGTACATGGTCAGACCCCTTCATCCACAATCAAGACCCCTCAATATAGTATAAAACACTGTCAGGCCACTCCGTGAACTAGAATAAGTATATAATCATAGGTACTTTTCTGATCGACTCAATACAATATATATATCACACATTTCAATTCACAAATACTCCATATACAATCTTTGAAATTCCACATATATCATAATGAGAGAATATTTCCACATTAATCATGTAATTGGACAA
>CAIGRR010129367.1:0-11480 GCA_903798365.1 Fraxinus sp. 1973-6204 | reverse complement strand
TTAGTAGTTTTTTCTAAGTTTTTAGCAATTTATCTAAGTACCACTTTTGATTCTTTTTCAAGTCTTGTATATAAGGTCGCTTGATGGTGACTTGATTCCAGCTGATCCAGAAATCGAACGCACATTCTATGGTAGGCAAAGAGAAGTAATAGTAGTATGACAAATGGCTGATGCGCAAAATAAACAAGTGGTTCAAGTCAATGAAGAGGGAATTATTGATGAGGGAAACACGTTGGCAGGAGATTTGATGACGCCCCAAATCATTCAGAGTCAATCCAGTATCGTCTACCCTCCGTTTGGATAGACTAACTTCCAGTTGAAGACCAGCGTCATACATCTATTTCAGAATGGACATCAGTTTTATGGCAGAGCTAAAAAAACGCACATACTCATGTCCTCGATTCTTGGAGATGTGTTAACACTTTAGATATCAGAGTATCTCAGATGATGTTATCAGACTACGATTGTTCCCACATACACTACATGATAAAGCACTGGAGTAGTTGGATTCTTATCATATTTTCAGCATCAACACCTGGAACGACTTGGCTCATAAATTCTGTACAAAGTTCTTTCCACCAGCCAAAATTGCAAAATTGAAGCACGACATCTCGATCTATTGTCAAGGTGAATCAGAATCATTTGATGAAGCTTAGAATCAAAAACATGCTAAGTGTCCTCATCACGATATTAGCAAAGGACTCCAGGTCCAATATTTTTATGCGGGATTGCTTTCATCATTCAAAAGCATGGTGGATTCCTTGTTAAATGGTTCATTATCAACAAGAACCATTGATGTCACCTTGAAACTATTCGAGACAGTGGCTACTACTTCAGCAATGTGGGCTTCTGAGCAGGTGGTTTAAAGAAAGGTACAAGGTGTTTACAATGTAGATGCTTACTCAGCACTGGTAGCAAAAATAGACTCATTATTCCATAAGGTGGAGAGAATAACATGGACAGTTAATGTTGCACAAACCAACAAGCCAAACTGTGAGAAGTGTGGAGCAAACCATAACACAGCGGAGTGCCCAATTTTGGCTCAAGGTATGGAATAAGTGGACTTCGTACAATGGAGACAACATCAACAAATGAATCCACATTCAGAAACCTACAACACAGAGTGGAGGAAGCATCCTAATTTTTCTTGGGATGATCAGAATCAGAATAGACCACAGGGCTAGTTTCAGCAGCCAAAAAAGAATTACTATTGGAAGATATGTTTGGTAAATTCATGGAGAAAAAAATCAGTACATGGAAGCTAACAATCAGTTTATGCGAAAAACTAAATCCACTCTCCAAGATCAGAGTGCTGCTATTAAAAATTTAGAGACTCAGATGGGGCAAATGGCACTATCTATGAATGGCAGAGCACCAGGTTCGTTATCCAGCAATATAGAGATTAACATAAAGGAACACGCCAAAGCAATAACAACCAGAAGCGAGGTGCAATTGTCGAAAATTTATGTCAAAAGAGTTACTACGAGTAAGGAAAAAATGTCTTCTTCGAATGAGGAGCAAGCGGAACAGACTGAACAAACACCTGAAGCACCTGCAAAGGAGAATTTAGAAACAATAAGATTCAGGAGAAAAATCCTATCAAACCTTACGAGCCTCCTATACCATTTCCTCAGAGATTGGAAAAGGACAAGATGGATCAACAATATAAAAAGTTCCTAGAGGTCTTCAAGAAACTACACATCAACATTCCATTTGCCGATGCCTTTATTCAAATACCTAGCTACCCCAAATTTTTGAAAGAGATTCTATCTAACAAACACAATCTAGAGGAACATGAGACGGTAATGTTAACTGAGGAAAACAGCGCAAGAATCCAGAAAAACCTACTTCCAAACTTAAAGACCCAGAGAGTTTTACTATACCTTGCACTATTGGAAATTGTTATTTTACTAAAGCTTTATGTGATTTAGGTGCAAGTATTAATTTGACCCCACTTTCTATTTTTAGGAAACTCGATTTGGGAGAGGCTAAATTAACAATAGTGACTCTATAGCTAGTTGATCGATCCCTTACTCACCCAAGGGGAATTATAGAAGATGTACTGATTAAATGAAGAAATTCATCTTCCCAGTAGATTTCCTTATACTAGACATGGAGGAAGACAAAGATGTACCACTTATACTGGGCAGACCATTCTTAGCTACTTGGAGAGCACTCATCGACGTACAGAAGGGTCAATTGATTTTGAGGATCGACGAGGAACAAGTTGCTTTTAATGTCTTCAAGGCCATGAAATTTACCACCGAGTTAGACAGTTGTTTCCAGATTGATGTAATTGAAAAAGTGGTCCAAGACACATTTCTACTGCAAAACTCGTCAGATGCTTATGAAGCATGCATCTCACATTCCCAATCAACTCACTCTGATTCTTTTGAGATTGAGATATGTGCAAAGTTTTTAGAAACTAACCCACCATATACACGAAAACGATAGTTTGAGGAATTAGGAACTAGCCCTACAAGACCACTAACATTTGTTCAACAATCTCCAAAGTTTTAATGTCTTCAAGGCCATGAAATTTACCACCGAGTTAGATAGCTGTTTCCAGATTGATGTAATTGAAAAAGTGATCCAAGGCACATTTCTACTGCAAAACTCGTCCGACGCTTATGAAGCATGCATCTCACATTCCCAATCAACTCACTCTGATTCTCTTGAGATTGAGACATGTGCAAGGTTTTTGTAAGCTAACCCACCATACACACGAAAATGATAGTTTGAGGAATTAGGAACTGGCCTTACAAGATCACTAACATATGTTCAACAATCTCCAAAGTTGGAGCTTAAGTAACTAACACCTCATCTTCGATATGCTTATTTGGGAAATCTTCTACACTTCTAGTGATTATATCAAGCTTAGTTAGTAAGATGGAGAAAGAGAGACTGTTACAGATACTCTAGGAAAATAAAACTGCAATCGGATGGTCTATCACAGATATCAAAGAGATCAGCCTTTCACTGTGTATGCACAAGATTCTCATTGAGGAAAATTTTAAAATCTGTATAGATGGTTATAAAAGGCTAAATCCAAACATGAAAGAGGTGGTTAGAGCATAAGTACTGAAACTTTTTGATGCCAGAATCATTTACCCGATATCAGGCAGTGCATGGATCAATCTAGTCCAGGTAGTGCCTAAAAAGGGTGGTATTACTGTTGTGCAGAATGAGAAGTGTGCATTAATTACCAAAAAATCAATCCTACGCGAACTATTACAGGCTAGCAAATGTGCATTGATTATCGAAAACTCAATGCTGCTACTAGGAAGGATCACTTTCCTCTTCTATTCATTGATCAGATCTTTAAACAGCGGCAAGTCATTCACAAATGCTTCCTATACGGCTACCCTAGATATAATCAGATCCCAGCAGCACCCGATGATCAAGAAAAGACCACCTTCACTTGCCCATATGGTATTTCGCTTATCGGAGAATGCTATTCAGTTTGTGTAATGCTTCAGCTACTTTTCAGCATTGCATGATGGTGAGAAATTCATAGAAATTTTCATGGATGGCTTTTCGATGTTTGGATCGTCATTTGATGAATGTTTGGAGTATTTGGTTTTGGTATTACAGCGGTGCAAGGAGACCAACTTAGTATTGAATTGGGAATAGTACCATTTTATGGTACAAGAAGATATTGTGTTAGGACATCGCATTTCAGCTAATGGGATAGAGGTGGGCAAAGGGAAAAACCAGGTTATTGAGAAATTACCGCCATCTACATCAGTAAAGGGTGTTCGTAGTTTTCTTGGTCATACTGGGCTTTGTAGACATATCATTAAGGATTTCTCGAAGATTACAAAGCCTCTGTACAGCCTACTAGTTAAGGATGTTGTATTTAACTTTTCAGAATAATGTTTGGTGGCTTTCAGCACACTAAAAGAGAAGCTGACTTCAGCACCAGTAATCATAGCACCAGATTGGAGTTTGCCATTTGAATTAATGAGTGATGCTAGTGATTACGCGACAGGGCAATTTTGGGGCAGTAAAAGAATAAGATATTTCACATGATTTACTACGCAAGCAAAATATTGACTGACGCCCAGCTAAACTATTCCACTACGGAAAAGGAATTGTTAGCGACAGTCTATGCGTTTAATAAATTTTGGTCATATCTAGTAGGGTCAAAGGTCATCGTTTACACTGATCATTCTGCTTTGAAGTACTTGCTTACAAAGAAGGATGCCAAACCAAGACTTATCCATTGGGTGTTGCCTCTAGAAGAATTTGATCTAGAGATAAGGGACATGAAGGGCTGTGAAAATATGGTAACAGACCATTTATCTTGACTGGAGCCAGGGGAGCATAATGATTCCATTGACATTAATGAAATTTTTCTGGATGAGTAAATTTTCAGCATGGATAGAGTACCTTAGTAAGCGGACATTGTAAATTAATTGGCCAAGTCTATCACACCACTAGACTATTCAAGTCATCAAAGGAAGAAGTTTTTCGGAGAATCCCATTTTGTATAGGAGATGAGCAAATTAGATTATTCGAAGATGTGTACCCAAGGAAGAAGTAACTAAAATATTGGAGCAATGCCATTCATCTGCATACGCTGGTCATTTTGGGACATCCAAACAGCAGCANATGTGTACCCAAGGAAGAAGTAACTAAAATATTGGAGCAATGCCATTCATCTGCATACGCTGGTCATTTTGGGACATCCAAACAGCAGCAAAAATTTTGTAATCTGGGTTTTATTGGCCTTCTATATTTCGGGATGCCTTTGAATTTGTGAAATGGTGTGATAGGTGTCAACGCACTAGTAACATCTCGAGATAGAATGAAATGCTACTGAACAACATCCTTGAGGTGGAACTATTTGATGTATAGGGAATTGACTTTATCGGACCATTTCCAGCATCATTCTCAAATCAATAAATACTAGTTGCTATCGACTATGTCTCCAAATGGGTGGAAGTAGTAGCATTTCCAACCAATGATGCTAAGGTGGTTATCAAGTTTTTAAAGAAGTATATTTTCACCCGTTATGGCACTCCTCGGGCTATAAACAGTGATGGGGGAAACACTTTTGCAATCGTCAATTTGAGTCATTGCTGGCTAAATATTGCGTCCAACATCATGTAGCAAATCCATATCATCCTCAAACCAGCGGCCGAGTTGAAATATCTAACCGGGGGTTGAAAAAAGAATACTAGAGGTAACATCGACCTCTTCTTGGAAAGATTGGTCTAAAAAACTTGATAACGCATTATGTGCTTATAGGACAACATTCAAAACACATATAGGCATGTCTCCACACCGGCTAGTTTTTGGGAAAGCATGTCATTTGTCGGTTGAGTTGGAGCACCGAGTGTACTGGGTAGTCAAAAACTTGAACTTTGATTTGAAGGCAACCGGTGAAAAGAGGTTGTTACAATTGAATGAGATGGATGAATTCCGACTGGAAGCGTATGAGGATGCAAAACTTTATAAGGAGCGCACCAAAAAGTGGCATGAGGTGAATATTTAGAGACAAGTTTGTGGTAGGGCAACAATTTCTGCAGCACAATTCGAGACTCAAGCTCTTCCTTGGGAAATTGAGGTCAAGATGGTCCGGGCTATATACAGTCAATAAGGTGTTTCCAAATGGAGTAGTTGAAATCACTCACGATAGCAATGAGACAGTTAAGGTGAATGGTCTGGACAACGATTAAAACCTTATTGGAGCGACGACTTTCCAAAATAGAAGTCCACCGTCTATTACAGCACAGTCGATCTATAGACTATAAATTAGCGTTGGTTGGTTGGTAGGCAACTAACATATTGCTCCTTTTTTATTTATTCCACTTTATGCATTAGATTATAAATTTTTTATGTTTTAGAAATTTTTAGGCATATTGGGTAATTCATTGTCCCTAGGAATCATTAAGAGTCTAGGCATGGTCCAGATTTGTTTTAAATATGTTATGCAAGAGTTTGGGGGGTGTTGGAATGTTATTTCATGGGTTCGATGCAAAAATCATGCATTTCGAGGTAAAATGATCAAAATTGTGATTTTCGAAATCCACAAGTGTCTTCAAGTTTAAAACAAATCTTTTTGGAACCATGTTCTTGACATCCACACACAACTCATGGTTTAGAATGTATTTTGACAAGTTGTGGGAGTGTTGGAATGCCATTTTGCAATGTGGGGGTAAAAATCGAGTTTTTGGTGATAATTGACCACAATCGAGTTTTCCAAGAGTTTAGCATGTCTTTAAAGTTTTTCAATATTTTATACACTCATTACATGCATTTGACCTTATTGGCACGAAAATTGAGGCCTATTTAGTCTTGAATAGTTGAGTGTGGCATAAGGGAATGGAAGGTGGTAGATTCTGCATTCCTGGTAGTCTATGCGGAATGCGGTCGTATACACTGGTTCAGAGCCTGGGTTGGCCCTAAACTTTTTTTCTATGTAACCGCATCCATTTTTTCTATGCGGTCGTATAGAAGTAATGGATAGGCACACATGTTTTTTTCAAAAACAAAAAGACACAACACACACAAGCACCCTTTCACTCCACTCACGCACACGACCACTTCATGCAGGTACACGGTACACACAATCACTCGACTAACCCTTATCCATGAGACACACCATAACCCATCACTCCTAAGTGCATTGTCCCCATTATTCTTCATCAACATCTCAAGGTATGGTTTCCAACCCTTTTGCTCTTATTGTCTTCAATATCTTCATTTGGTAATTTTAAAACTACATTGCACCTTTGATTAAGGAGTGGGGATTAGGTAGATGATGGATTTTGTGTTGGTTGCAATGAATTGAGAGAAAGAAATTTTGGTTTGATTCATACCAAAGTAATTTCAATTTCCATGAAAAATGAAGCGCGTGCAACATGTTTGATGAAATGCTTATGTCAACTTTCTTGTGGAATTCGGTTCCGTTTCAATCTTGACATTATCGATATGCATTTTCAGTTTCCTTTTTTGTTGCAGTGCCTTGCCAAATGTCATTGCACACACCAATACCAATAAGAGGGCATGTAGGCATACGACACTTCACGTCCCTCACTTCGTCCCTTGGTTTCCTCACCCAATTGATGTCCATTTGACTTCAATTTTTAGTATGTGCTAGGATAGTATACCCTCTTTCATATGCCCAAAGGTTGCTTGGGGAAATTTCGATTTTCCTCGTCCGTGTCGGGAGGAGAAAGTGCTTGGTCAAACACGATCTTACTTGCACAACTTTCATTGTTTGACTTGATTTTAGATTTGTTCTATAAATGTTACATTTGTGTCCTATAATACCCATATTTACCTACACATTTCATCGAGCACCTCGTTACATCGTTTTAGATGCTGTTTTGGTTGATTACATAATTCCTTTAATTTCTGCACGTGGGTTGCACGCTTTAACATAAGTCAAGAACTTTGATTGTTTATATATTATCTTCACATACTATAGGATCCATTTATGCTTCACATATGATGATAAGTGTATTTTGTACACTTGTCTAGTTTATTAAATTAGAGTATTTGTTAGTGATTTAGATGAGTTATAGCTTCATTTTGTGTTAATTATATTTGTTAGGTTGAACTCAATACAAATTGGTGGATTTGGAATAAAGGAATGAAAAACGTGCGAAACGAAGGAAATCCAAAGTTTGGGGATCCAAGTGTACATCCAATAGTTGATTCGGAGCACAAAACGATGATTGAAGATCATATAGGATCAATTGGAGGTCAAATGAGTGAAATGTAATGGAAGTATTCTCACAAATCAATTTCTAACCAAAGAAGTTATGATAGGGATTTTTAGCCTCAACTTGAGACCCATTTTTCAGATAGCAAAATTTCGAATTGGAAAGTTTTATTTCCATAAGACCCTTAGCCCTTTGAATTACCTTTCCAACACATTTTGAATCAGCTCGAACGAATACCTATAAAGAACGTTATGCCCAAAATGTTGAAAGTTGTTCAGAGATGATCTTGGGCGTACGCACACGGGCATAAATTTCATCTATCGAGAACAAAATCAATGAACAACATGTGCACAAGGAGCTATACGGCGCATGCGCACAGGCCATTTCTGGGCCTGCACGGCTTAATTTCCTAGTTTTATCCAAATTCTTATAAAAACCAAATTTAACCTATTTTCTGAGGGGGTGAACGGAGTAAACAAGAGATAGAACATATCAAATCCTGTTTTTCACCAAAAAAAGAGCTAGCACAAGATTTAAAGGCGATTATCACAAGAGATTGAAGATTCAATGTCAGGGTTGAAGATTAACGAAGAAGAAATTGATTTTTCACTTTCAATTCATCATTTTTCATTCTAGGCGATGTTTTTCCAAATCTTTTTGTGTAATTGACATAACATTATGCTAGGCTAATTCTTTTCATGTATTGGATGAAGATGAAACGTGTTATTATTTATTTTTAATTCAAGACAAGTAGTTAGTGAAATTATTATTTTTCTTGATCAATCTTGCATGCATAATTTTATTATTTGATTGCTTGATCACCAATTAAATATATAGTTACTTGTTGTAGTGTTGGGAGGTTCACAATAGGTCTAGAACATTGCTTGATTAACATACATGCAATACATATTAGGAATAATATTTATCATGTGTACATTTTTTGAGATAATCTAAAATTTAATGCGTTCTATTTATTCGAATTCAGACTCGGAATAGATTCGGGTCGTGATTAGAATAGATTTAATTTGTCTTGGAAAAGAGAATTAATTACAATAGATTTATCAATTGTCAAGAATGCACGAATGATACTAGCTATATAATTGAGAATTGAAATAGATAATAATAGGTGGATTCATAATCCAATACATTCATTCCATATAAAAACAAAACTCGAATTTTACAATCTTTCTTAGAATATTTTAGAATAATTATCAACCACAATTCTATTTTGTTTGCTCACTTTGAATCTGTATAAAAACTAATACACTTGATTTAAATTTATTCCCTGTGGGACGATAACTCTTACTCATCACGTATTACTTGTCAACGATCTCGTACACTAGCGAGTTTTACACGAACATGTGACTTACATGTTTCAATTTTCTTTGTGTTGCAAAATGCCTCCCACTTCTAAAGGAAAGGAAAAAGTATCAAGCACCTCGGGTACTGCACGCACTCGAGGACTTGAAGGGGGCCTACGACGATTTATCAATCAAGAGCCATCACTCGTTACTCTAAGATCATTAGCCATTGGGCCCTGCTTCCTGAGAGACCATTCCAACTGGAGAACTTTCCCGATTTCGAGATAGCCACCTTGGTCCATAATTGTGGTTGAGAAAAGGTCATAGAATGACCTCATCCGGTATACAGGACTAGTTCGCGAGTTTTATCCCAACTTTAACATGGACATTGACACCCCCGGGTCCATATATCAACATCAGATATGGGTGCGAGATAAGTGGATTATGTTTACACCAGAGGTCATTCATGAATATTATCAGGGACGTGGGATATCATTACTCATATTCCCGATGACTTCCATTGGAGCACAGTAGGGGGAGTTCTACTTGGGCGTATGGATGCTTGGCCATTACAAACTTCTGTGTGGCATCAGATTGATCTTACATCATTGATAGCCATTCTTTGTTTGTTCATTTTCCATAACATCGAGCCCATCTCACATCGGACTACATTTATCGACCCAACGATCGGTCTACTTTCTCACTTAGTGTGAGGACAGAATATTGATTTAGCAACCTTTATCTATAATTAGATTCACTCTCGGGGTGTTTGGTAAGATCGAACTGATCTCTAATTTTTTCGAGTCTCATCAGTGGCATATGTAAGAGGGGCCAATGTTACTATCCTATCCGGGAAGCTTTCCAAGAAACCCAGTCCATTCATTAAACAAACTATCCCGGAGGCTCATGATCAAGCTCGGGCGAAGTATAGAGAGAAGCTAGAGAGGACACGATTGAGACAGCAGCAAAATATACACAATTAAGGGGCAGAGAATACTGAGATACTAGATACACCACCACTGACACAACTAGAGGTCGACACACAGTTGTTACGACAGATGTTTGCTACTATGACTGGCTCGAACCGAGATATAGAGAGTCTTGGACAGACTGTGGGTGCCATGGGAACCCCCAGGAACTTTGCTTCCAATACCAATAGGGAGTCTTTTAGCTATGAGACGCGAGGTTGAGATCATGAATGGGAGGCTAAATAACTATGTGGACAGAGTTGATAGGATTCAACTGCGAGCTAACGAGTCTTAGGACTGTTTGGGTAATAATGAGGCTGAAGTTCGGGATCAGTCCCTCCACATTCAGGGCATGCAGGTCGAGCTTATGTAGCAATCTGAGTTAATGAGTAGATTCTCGCCTGCCTACCCGACTATTGGCGCATCCGCATCAGATTTCCATCCATCACCACCGTACTGATCAGGGGAGCATTTTGAACCCCATTTTTCTTTGACTTATTATACATTTGTTCTTATTGTTATGTATTCTTTTTAATTTTTTTTTAATTTGTTAGACATTGAGGACAGTACTTTATATAAGTTTTGTGTGTTTGTGTGAAAAAAAATTAAAAATTTTGAATTTTAGCCTATTTGCAGTTTTCGTTAAGTTACCTTTAGTTTTTATTCATTTTCTAGCATTAGATTTGAATTGTGTGTTTGTGTGGGTTCCATAACTTTGCTAGCCATGATATTGAATATTATAATAGGTATGAACGATGAATAATGGATATGGTGCACTATTAGATTAGTGATGAGTATAAATCACTCATTAAATTAATATGTTTAAAACATAGTTTTCGGTTTGTTCTTGAGCACTTTTGAGTGTTTTGATGTGTTTGTTCATATTGTTTTGTAGGTTAGATACATAGAAGTAAATAACATATTTTGAAGCTTGAGATGGAGCTACGCATAGACTTGAAAAGGAGGTGAAACAAGAAGAAAATGAAGTGAAGAAAGAGGTGAAGACGGACTAAGGGCAGAGAGTATGGCACCACAGAGCCCATGAAACACAAAAATAGAAGAGAGTTGGGTGCCACGGCGCCCAGCAAGTGAAAAGAGGCAAAAGACGTGGTATCGAAAAAAATCAGTTTTTTATAATTTTTTCGGCAATTTTCCCGCCCAACCTCAATCCGTGTTGACATCTCGGGAGGATATAAATACAAACAAAAAGACCTAATTGAAGGGAAAAAAATGGTTGAGAAGAGGAAAAAGAACAACAATCATCAAGAGGACAATTCATCAACAAATTGGAGAAGAAATCAAACGACAAAGTAGATTTTATCATCTTTTTCTTCTCCATGTTCTTTACTTTAGCATTTGATATGTTGTTTTTAGTAGTCATGAACTATATCTTTAGATCTAGGGTTTGATGTAATCAACTTGGGACATGTTTTAATTCCTATTTATCTAGCTCTTTTGGATTTTTCTATCAATTTATTTATGTTGTTTGTGTTTAATGCTTTCAATTACTTGGCCACTAGTTGATTGAATTGTTG
>CAIGRR010129357.1:0-13104 GCA_903798365.1 Fraxinus sp. 1973-6204 | reverse complement strand
AGGTTTGGAGGCCTGTCCATATGGAGTGGTGTCGTCGTTATCCTTGTAAAGAGACGGATGTGTATTGATGCGAAACTCCCTTCTCGCTACGAAGACGTAAGCGAATTCGAATGGGGGAGAATGTCATGCAGTGAGAATGCTTAGCTCCCCATTCGGCACGGCAAGCACCCTAACAGCTAAGCGCGAGGCCTATCTTACCAATAGTGTAATAATGATATATGATCATATGTAGGTATTCTCCCTTAACATCCTACTCATAGCATGCGTGTATGTCAGTTGCTCGGGCTTGCCGGCCAAAGAATGAGGGGAGGGCGGCTTTGATGCGTTGAACCTTGGGAGCCAAACCTGCGATCCGTGAAACATGGGCAAGAAATTCAAAATATGGAGGTATGTAAAATTTCAATTTCTCCTGAAAAGTACTACAAAGATGATATTATATTTATATGTGATATGGTAAAGATGAACGATTGTCATATACTTTGAGGACAACCATGGTACTATGATATAGATACCACTTATATAGGTAAAGCTAATAGGTATGTGTTTCGGTGGTATGATAAGAAGGTTGTTTTGGTGTCATGTGACGAGCAATTTGCGATTACTAGTGTAAACAAAGAGAAAAAGATCCACAAGGCAAATGATGAGGTTAAAAAAGATGTAATTTAAAATAATCAAGATGTTACCGTCCATGATACTAAAACAAAAAAAAGAAAGAAAAGCATGAGCAAGTTGAAAATCCGGAACCTACTGATTCCTTGTATATAGAAACTAAAATTGAAAACTTTAAGATCGAGTCGCATTCCAATGATGAACAACTTGAAGATCAGAAGTGTACGGCATGAGTGGAAGAAATTAAACTTTTCGATCACAAAGGAGTCAAAGGTAAAGATTGTCAAATTGAAAAGAAAAATTTTCTCAATCTTTTCTACAGCTTCAGTGTCAAAGAATTGCATAAAAATAAGGAAAGTATGGACTATGAGGATTTGAGTATGCATACCAGTTGCTTTGTGTTGAAGAAAGCATCACTAACCATTATAGCAGAATGTGAGAAGTATGAAGAATTGAAAATAGCACCAGTGGCCTCTACTGAGGGCGTGTTCGATAGAGATTAAAATCGAATTAAAATTGAAAAATTAGCCGTTATCGTTGACTTTTATTAGACAAGCGGGATCCAATAACGGCTATATTTTCAATTTTAATTGGATTTTAAGTCATACCGAACACACCCTGTGGGCGAACTCAAGGATGAAAAATCGAACCATGCTTCGTTTACGAAGGAATGTTATGTATAAATTATCTGTGAAGAAAATATAATAAAAATGATAGGAACAAAGTTGACTTTGAAGAATTAGAATATAACGACGTTTATCGAGTACATGAAGAAATTGAAATTTCTTCAATATTAATATTGACAGAAATTTTTGAATATTTTCCTTCCGATTGATTTTCTTTTCTTCAACCGAACTCGAGGACGAGTTTTTTTTTCAAGTGGGAGAGATTGATGTAGTACATAATCATGATTAATAGTTTTCTACTACAATTGTGATTTATCTTTTCTAGTTTCTTTTCCTAGTTCTAATAGGTATCATCTTTTTATTCTTATTTCCTGTTTAGAATGTAATTTCTTTTCTTTATTGATTAGAATTTTATTAGTTTCATATTATTAGTAGTAGGAAATAATCTTGCCTATAAATATAGAAGTATTGTATACTTTCTTTTATAACATTAATTATTATTCAATAACATTCAATCAAGTTATCTCATTATTGTTCTTAATTACTACATAATTCTTATTACAAATCAATTGGAACATCAAGATAGTGATCTAGAAAGTTCGCATTCTGTTCTGGATCGAGAAGTTCCAGCATTGCACTTGCTGGATCACCTGTGTGTCCCCTTCCCAACTGCCAAATGTCAAATTTATTAGAAAGATGCAAAATAAACTGATAGAATGAAGAATTGAAGTCATTCACCACTTCGCACACAATAGAGAAAAAAGGACATGAGTTTTAGCAGTGAACTCTGTCCTGTGGTCAAGAATTTTTAATCCAAACTTCCATGGCACCAAATACTAGCCCCCCTCACTTCCAAACTCAAAAAAAAAATAAAAAAGGAAAGAAAACAGCAATAACATTAATACCAATAGAAGGACAAAATTACTTTGTACACAATAAATAACAGCAAATTCTGGAAGTGGAGAAAAACAAAACAAGCCATGAATAACTTGTCTATCTCGTCGATCAGAACCAGAGGGTTTGCTGTTCCAACACTTTTCAAACATTGCACCATCTTCCCTGGCATGGCACCAATATATGTTCGCCGATGCCCCTAGATTTGAATCTCGGAATCAATAACAAAATGGATGATATAATATCAATATATCTAGTGGCATTATTATCTCAAGCGACAAAAGTTTCATTGTCCACCTTAATTTCAGCAACATCAGACAAACCACCAACTGAAAACCGGTAAAACTTACGGTTCAAGGCCCGGGCAATTGAACGACCAATACTTGTTTTTCCTCCTCCCGGAGGCCCAGAGAGGCGTATGATTTTACCTGTTATTAATTCAAGAAACAACAAACAAAGGACTTCAGTACTCTGTATTGCAGGATTCTATATCATAGAATGTGCTGCACAGTCTACTGCAGTCAAAAGAGAAAAAGACGCATATCATGTCCCACGGACGAGAGAGAGAGTTAAAGTGTTATTTGTAATACACTAGGCATAGCAAATGACATCTGAAATTCAACCCAAAGGATAATGAAACAGTGAACACAGTTTCCTGCAAGCTCCATGTCAAGTTATAGGATGAATAATACACTGTAGCAGTGGAAGTAAGAAAACTGTCATTAATGTTAGCTTCAGCTTCTTCCTTGTCTTCCATGTTAAATTACTTGACATAAACAAAGACAGAGAAAAAGGGTAATAGGATAATTATACAGCAACTGTAAATGAACAAGGTTCTAGGCTCTGACAATAAAATAGCGGTGCAGGCTTCAGGAAATGTGGATGCATCAGTAGTTTTGCAATGTTAGCTTAGGGTCCCTAGAGCTGGATTCACAAAGAAGCCCCAAGTACCAATCATAAAGAAGGATTAACACGAAACAACAAGTAAATTGAAATTATCATCCGGATAGTCTGCCAGGGAAATAGTAATAACTTATACTGACACAACAGCATTATTCATGCACACCTATCAAGGCATTTAAGTGTGCATAGGCTCACACATGCATACGAATTCAATGTCAGGGATGAGCATAAAAGTGAATATCTTTTCTGCTCAAAATAACACACATGGATTTGATAAAAGTATACGACTTCAGTAACATAATGAAAAACATTCAAGTCAGAGTGCCAACCTTGTTCCAGAAAATAAAAAGGAAAGAAAATGTCAACCTTGTGAGGTTCCTCTCAGTTTCCCCAC
Organism: Fraxinus sp. 1973-6204; assembly: GCA_903798365.1. NCBI lineage: Eukaryota > Viridiplantae > Streptophyta > Magnoliopsida > Lamiales > Oleaceae > Fraxinus > Fraxinus sp. 1973-6204. Next base: position 9,678 of record CAIGRR010129357.1, on the reverse strand, counting down.
AGCTATAAACTCCAGTATCCTTTCCTTGACATCAGTTAATCCGTAATGGTCTACATCGAGAATCTTTTGTGCTCGTATTAGATCAAAGTTCTCGTCACTGCATAATTGAAGAAACAAAAATGTTTAGCAGGTACCAGAGCACCATTACCAGTCATTTAAAATGAGAAAACTCCACTCAGTTATCAAAATAAAAACACCAGCAAACATCAAAAAATATGAATCAGACAATTGTATACGTGACAAATGTACAAACAAAAACTTCCAAGTCAAATCAATATTCTATCTTCGGGAACTTGAATCCTAAACGGAGAATCACTCCCAGTACTCAAATGCTTTAGATAAGTTTTACATAATAAATTAAAATCAACAGAAGCAGTGCTGTGTTTATATAACAAAGACACCAGAATCTGTGCGAGGACAATGCCAAAAGCATCAAATTCATGATGTATAAAGCAGCTTCAACTTTTCTTTCCAGTCTCATTTGACTTTCAGGCTCAATAAGAGAGAGAGAGAAATATCATGATAGGCTTCCAATCCACTTCACCTATTCTAGAAGAGCCAAGAAGGGTCGAGAAGCATCTAGAAGAATATATATGTAACAGCTTTCTGTTACAAGGCAAATGGGAGGGAAAATCTGTTAGGAAGAGAGGCTATAAATAAGAGGAGAAAGAGGCTTAGTAAGCAGCCAAATATTGGGTAGATTGGCTGAGCCAAGTAGGAGAGATCTAAGCCTCTCGAAAGCTTAGAATTGTTCTTACATTTTCGGTGTAATTCCATCTTTAATTCAATACCATTTGTCATTTATCATTTTCATCAATTGGGGTCCTATCAGATTGGTATCAAAGCATCAATTCTGGGGTAGATGGAACCAATTTCAGCAAGGGATTCTGGATTGGATGCACAAGGCCGTTTGTATATATCAATATTCTATGGAGAAGATACATATTGGTGGGTGTCGGAGGCGGAGAAGAATTTTTCCAGAAACCGATTATCGGAGGCGGAGAAAATAGGGGCTGCCACAGCTTGTTTTGATTGGCAACCATGTGATTGGTTTTAGGAGTTTGATCAACAACAACCTGTGCAAACTTGGAGAGAATTGAAAGGGTTGATGCTTGACAGATTTCGACCTTCTCAGGATTCCATGAAGCAGAGGGGGAGGTAATAGAACCTGATAATCAAAGGGACCTGGCAGCAATAATGAAGGAGCTAGACTTGACGATCAAAAAAATGGGAGGTAGAAAAGGGTCCGACAGCTATGAAATTGGGGCAATTACACTTGAATCGGAAAAAAAAGATGCGATTCAGAAATCTGTGGCATCAGTAACCCTTCCTAAAGCAACAATGAATAGATCGTTGGAAGAGGATATCCTCATCAAGAAGCTGAAGGAATTGAGAACAGATATTCAGTGCTTACCCAGATTGGAAAAATCATTGGAACACCTCAATCAGAGCATGTCCAAAATGATAGAGTTAATGGACGAAACCCAGAGAGCTTGGGCTACTCTTATTCTTCCAAAGGCAGCCAGGAATAGAACTACGGAGGGAGATGCACTTAGAAGTGTTTTAGAGGCCAATATTTTTGAGAAAATTTCAGCATTGAAATCAGAGGAATTCGAGAAAGATTACAAATGGAACTCTGAGATTCTAACACCATCTGTGCAGACTTTCACGGAGCAGATGAGGATGAGGCGAGGGCACACATTGAAAGAAGAGGGTGATCTTCGATCCACGTCTGTTATTGCAGTGCGTGATGTAGGAGGAGGTGGGAAGGGCTTGGTTAATGGGCTGATTCAAGGGAAGATGGTGGAAGAGTTGTTACTACATTTAGTGGGCTTGGACTATAGTAGAGAAGTGGCCCAACAAGAAGAGGGCTGCATAATTTCAATCAGGCTAGTTGAAGTTGGAATGGGCCTAAATAAAATAAAGATAAAAGGCCCAACAACTACAAACAGCCCTAAGAACTATCATATTACTCCAGTTTTAAGCCTCGGTTATACTAATCTGCTGCAATCTGGGAAACGTTTATACCATAGATGGAGGGAGAAGAATACAATCGGGCATCACCATACAAATAAAGGGGAAGTGGAGATACGGGGCATGTCGGATTATGACATTGGGAATCCCTGCAGCTGGAGAAGCGATGGGCTGACTAAACAGGGGCATATGGGGGCGATTAGGGTGAGTTTGAATGGATATATCTTGTCTTGGTTGCACGGGAAAAACGCGAGAAATTGGTTCTACAGCTGGGAGCAACTTCGGCAACGTCTATTGCTACGTTTTCACCCAACAGAAGAGTGAAATCTCTGCGACAATTTCCTCGCTGTGAATCAAAACCTTAATCCAAAGGCAGCCATGAATAGAAATCTCGAAGCTGTGGGACTGGGACAAGAAAGCACAACCAAAGAAGAGGAGATGTTGGAAGCCCTAGCTTTCCCTTCGTTGGAGGTTTTTGAACCCAGAACTCCACCGCAAAACAAGTCGGAGAAGACAGAGGCAGCAACGAACAGACTGGATGAGATATATGTCAATGGGCTTTCAAATAGGGTTGAAATTCGTATTGGGAAATCTGTGGGCTGGGTCTTGGAGAGAGCCCAATCAATAAAAGATAAAGGTCTGGCAATTGGGGCTGAGTTTCAAAAAAAAGAAGTATGTGGGCTTAATTGTGGAGATGACCCAATTGGTAAATGGGAACTTATCAAAGAAAGCCCAGGGAGAAGCAAGCCCAATTCACAATGCAGGCTATGGAATTGACAAGGATACCATTCGAATTGCTGGTGGTCGGTGGAGGCTGGGACAAATGCTGGTGGAGGGACTCCTTATCAGTTGCTGCTGCACAGGATGCCAAAGAATGTTTATTGGCAGTCGCAAATGCAGAACCAGGAGTAGCTCAACAGAAGTTTCAACAGGAACAGCTCCATGGCAGAAGTAAAAATGCTCTGATCTTCACTTTGAGGACAAGGTGATTTTGGAAACNATGTTTATTGGCAGTCGCAAATGCAGAACCAGGAGTAGCTCAACAGAAGTTTCAACAGGAACAGCTCCATGGCAGAAGTAAAAATGCTCTGATCTTCACTTTGAGGACAAGGTGATTTGGGAAACCCGAGGTATTGATAGGCTCCCATCCACCTCACTCATTCTAGAAGAGAATAGAAGAATTTACCTGCAAGTGGGGGAGGGAAAACTGAATTCTGTTAGAGAATAGATCTATAAATAAGGGTAGGAGTTACGGAATAGGCAGGCAAATATTGGGTAGATTGGCTGAGCCAAGTAGGAGAGATATAAGCCTCTCGAAAGCTTAGAATTGTTCTTACATTTTCAGTGTAATTCCATCTTTAATTCAATACCATTTGTCATTTATCATTTTCATCAATTGGGGTCCTATCACAGTCCCTCTTACTGCTACTGTTAATTGTAAATAAATTCAGAAAAAAGTAAAAAGAAAAGCTCAGAATAATAAAAATTAGCTTGCATCAATCAGCCAGACCTGAATATTTAATTTTTTGCCAGAATCTCTGATTGGATCAAGTTTAAAGAAACTGTTTCTCATTGTTTGTGTTTTAAGAGCTTCTTAGTCCATAAATGTGTCAATCTCATTAGCAGCATCGATATACTTCTGAAATATACAGGAACCTGAAAATACCACATGACTTGTGCTGAAACCAGGTTTAGAGATTTCTGCTTCTTTGGATGTGCGAAATGGATCTCACTATGCACATGCTAATTGGATTTTTTAAATGCCTTGAAACAACAGGGCCAAACTTGTATATTGCCGTTCTTTCTACTCGCAGTGATGTAGTCTTGGTCTCATCATAAAGAAGTAAAGACCAGAAGAACCAAATATTAGAAAATGTGTCAAGTGTATGGTTCCTTTTGTGTATTATAAGTGCGTTTCTAATTAATCATGTCTCTGTTAGCCTTATTACAGTTTTCTAATCAGCTCCTAAAGCTTTGACGTGGAATCACAGTTTTCACAGAACGAAATGCCACTCAACCTTGATATAGCATGATTTAATATTGTTTTTTTTTTTTTTTTTTTAATTCCTGTCTGCAACCTAGCAGATCATTTGTCCATAATAAACACACCTCTTGCGTTGAAATTCATAATAATTTGAATCACTAGCACATCTAATGCATGCTTGTTGATCCTGCTTGCAGCTATGGTTCAGAATCTTCTCCCATCGACGAGCTATCTGAGATATGCCATTCAAATGTAAGTAACTTGAATTAATTATGTCCATTCGAATGCACGCAATGCATATATTGTTTTTTTGAGGTCTTTCGTCTTCCATTCCTATAGAGTAATATTAGTTAACACCGTTGGTGTTTAACACCAGTCTGGATGATAGCACTAGTGTTATTAAATTACAGGATATGCTGACAATTAGAGTGGTGTTCAACATCATTCATACTAGATAACATTATTCTTTTAATAGTGTTTGCCTTATAATAGTAGTAGATGTGCACACAATATGCACATGCCTTGTTCTATGCTTTTGTCACTAAATCCTTATGATTAAGCTTTTGTTTGTCTCTCATTCTTTCAAAACTCTTTTTTCTACATTCTTATTTTTAACTACACATTCACACAATAAAATATTCTACACATAAACCCAAAACTTTTTTCTACATTTTAAGCACACATTCTAAAAAAAAAAATCCCTATTTAAAACAATGTTTTTCCCAAAAAAAAAAAGGCTACCAAATAAGGGTTAAATTCAACTTCATAAACCATCAATACATAATAGCATCAGTGACTACCTGCCATGCATGCATATGTCCAAGTTATATCAAGAAACTTGAGCTTTATTTATATTGAAGCTCTGGATGATGTATTCCCCCCACCTCTGGACACGAATATAGTAGTACTTATTAGTTGTGTATTTTAATTTGTTTCAGCCTGAATACTCTTTTGTTGACGGTGATGGAACTGTCCCGACTGAATCAGCAAAGGTACAATATCTCTACTTTCTGAATTGCTGTTATATCTAATGTTCGGTCGGGATGACAAAAAAATTCGTTCAACTTGATACCTGTGGGGCCTCGCCCCGAATGGGGTGGGATTACTCGCCTTATCGGGTAAACGAGGCGGGGATGGAAAACATAGTCCCTGACCCGATACCCGCTCCGTTTAAAGTTAATTTTAAATTTAAATTTTTTATCGAACAAAAATAATAGATTTAGGGCTTGTTTGGGCGTGCTTAAAATCTGATTTTAATATAAGTCAAAGTTAAATAATCAATATCAACCACATATTTCATGTGTCCTACATCTTTTCAACCACACATTTCAAAAACTTCTATCACAGTTCACTTAAAATCTGATTTTAATCTTACACCAAACACATTCTTATAATCATTTTTAAAGAGAGCACAAGTTTTTCTCAGTGAATTGGAAAAAAAAAAAGTAATAATATTTACTAAATAAAGACCAAAAAAATAAAAAGAAAAAATATCCCTGCCCTGCCTCTACCCTGATCCCGCCATGTCTCGCTTTGAACTGGTATGGGATGGGGTAAGGTGACATAAATATCCAACGGAACGGGGGTGGGAATGACCGGTCCTTCTCATACCCGCCACGTTGTTATCCCTAATGTTTGATAAAATCTCGCAACAAATAATAATTTAGCGAGTTAAAAGTATCATCCTATGAAGAATAATGTCTAATTATGATTTACTAATTATTATCAAATTTGACAAGTGTTACACAAAAGAGATGATTTCTTCGTTTATACTAATTTTTAAACTACAAAAGCAATATACGTTTTATCAAATATGTGATGAATGTATTGGAATTTTAAATCCCGCTAATAGTGCTGATTCCAATTTTGGACCCATAAAAAGTAGTATTATTTTCTAATGTTAATGACAATCGATAATTCGATTTTATTCAATATTCTTTTCCAAAATATATTAAATCTATGTTTAACATGATTCGATCATATTCCTAGTCCAAATTTATATGAAAAACATGCATTAATTCACAGGATTTTGATAAACCCGCAATTAACGTAACTTACCAGAGGAACAAAAAATGAGCATGGGCAATCAGGGAATTAGTGGAATTACAGGCACATGCACGGTTACTATTCAGTTAGTTGAGAAATAGAATAAGTAAGAGAAATCACTACAGTAGAAGGCAGCAAAGAATTGAGAGTTCATTGTGGAGAAAATTGGCCTCTCGAACGCCAAATATCTTTTTTTCAATTCCTTCTTGTAATTCTGAATTCCTTAGTTAAGTGTGTTCTCAAATTATTGAATATGAAGTTAGCTTTATTAATTCTTCTCGTGCTTGCCACTCTCTAAATGCTTTTTTTGTCTGTTGAGGAGCATTATTCGTTCAGGGACCTATCATTTGGTATCAGAGCCTTCAATCCTGATGGTGGCTGAAGCAGATCGAGTCGGGAGTTTGGAAGGAGCCCAACAAAAATTGCAGGAGCAGTTAGAAGGGATGCAACAAGGAATAGAAAAGATGTAAGTGGATATACAAAGGGTACAAAACATTGAGAAAAATATGATGATTATTTCGGAGAGGTTCACCCACATGCGATCAAAGTGGGAAGAAGCGGAAAAGGAAAAAAAGGGAAAGGACCATGATGGAGTGAAGGAGTCACAGTATACCATGAACTCTGAGATTTCACCGGGCCAGGAGATGAGTAGTAGGGAAGTGGGGGGAGCTGCCGGTTGAAATTGGAGACCCGAAATCAAAGGACGAAGATTGGAGATGCCGGTGTTCTTGGGAAAAAATCTCGATGAATGGATCTTTAGAGCAGAACGCTACTGCCTTGTGAACCAGTTAACAGAGGAGGAGAAACTAGAGACAGCTGCCTTATGTTTCGAAGAAGGAGCCTTATCGTGGTATCAATGGGAGCTGAAGAGGAAGGGGGTGCGAAGCTGGGAAGAACTCAAGTTACTAATGAGGGGAAGATTCCGATCGTCTTTAGAAGGATCCATGGATGAACAATTCTTAGCTCTTCGACAATTAGGTTCAGTTAAGGATTACAGAGTGGCGTTTGAGACATTAGCGGCGTCGATCGGAGGTATATCAGAGGCCATTTTGGAGGGCCATTTCGTGAATGGACTGAGCCCAAAAATTAGGGCTGAAATTCGAGTCATACAGCCCAAGGGTTTGGATCGGATCATAGAGCTCGCCTAGAGAATCGAAGAAAGAAATCAAATCCTACAGGCCCATGTTCATGGGTCCGGCCCAACAAGAGGTAAATTAAATTACAACCCCAACAGTAATTTAATTACTTTCCCTTCTCCACCACATAACCCCATTGTGCCGAACCAAAATCCGAGCCCTAAGCTCCCAGCGATCCGACCGCCAGCAGCTGCCAGACCTGCTGGAGCTGTCGGAATGACGAGCCCATCGTTCAAGAGACTTAGTGAGGCTGAACTGCGAATGAAGAGAGAGAAAGGCTTATGCTTCTGCTTCGGTCGGACACAGATGCAAGAATAAGGAACTGCATGTGATGCTCATTTATGATGAGGAACGGCAAGACCCACTGGAGGCAGAGGATACCGTGGAGGAGGCGCTGGAAAGGGAAGAGTCGTTTGAAGGAGAGATGGTAGAATTGTCTATAAACTCGGTAGTAGGACTTACACCACCCCAAACTATGAAACTAAAAGGGAAGATTCGAAGGGAGGAAGTGGTGGTGTTAATCGACTGTGGGACCAGCCATAACTTTGTGTTAGCTGAATTGGTACAAAGGCTAGGTCTGCCGAGAACGGAGACTATGGGATATGGGGTGATAATGGGGACTGGAGTGGCAGTGCAGGGTGCCGAGATGTGCAAGGGGGTGCGACTTTTCCTTCAAAATGTAAGAGGTGATAGAGGATTTTCTTCCCTTAGAACCGGGAAGCTCTGATGTAATTTTGGGGATGAAATCACTTTCCACCTTGGGCCAAACGAAGGTAGATTGGAAATCACTTACAATGAAGTTTCAGGTTGGGGAAACGACTATCACTCTAAAAGGGGACCCAAGCCTTAGTAAGACTATGGTTACCTTAAAGGCTATGATGAAGGCCTTCAGAGAAGGGGGGAAGGAGTGCTTCTGGAGTTGGACAGTTTGGGAATTGAGCTGGGAACGAGTCAGAGAGAAAATCCTTAAAAAATTACAGAGTTGCTAGATGAATTTGAGGAAGTGTTTGCAGAGCTTAAAGGGTTGCCTCCGCAACGAGACCAAGATCACTCCATCCTTCTACAACCTGGAACAGCACCGATCAGTGTGAGGCCGTACAGATACCCACATGTTCAAAAGAATGAGATAGAGAAGTTAGTTAAGGAAATGTTAGCCGTAGGAATCATCAGGCCAAGCTCTAGCCCTTTCTCAAGTCCAGTATTGTTAGTAAAAAAGAAGGATGGCGGTTGGCGATTTTGTGTAGATTACAGAGCCGTGAACAGAGTCACGATACCGGATAAGTTTCCCATTCCGATGATTGACGAATTACTGGACGAATTGCATGGGGCGACAATTTTTTCTAAATTAGATTTGAAGGCAGGATATCATCAAATTCGAGTCAATCCCGAAGATATATCCAAGACAGCTTTTAGGATACATGAGGGGCACTATGAGTTTTTGGTGATGCCATTCGGGCTAACAATGCCCCCGCCACCTTCCAATCTCTTATGAACAGAGTGTTTAAGGAGCAGCTGAGGCGATTTGTATTAGTATTCTTTGACGATATTTTGGTATTCAGCTAAAGACCGGAGGATCACGTGGTACATTTGAAGGAAGTTTTACAACTACTGCAATACCACCAATTATATGCCTACCGCAAGAAGTGTAGTTTTGGTCAGAAGGAAGTGGAATATTTAGGGCATCGTATTTCAGAACGGGGTGTGGCGGTGGATCAGTCAAAAGTTCAAGTCATGCTTAATTGGCCTAGTCCCAACTCTCTGCGAGAGTTGAGAGGGTTCTTGGGGCTTACGGGTTACTACCGCCGCTTTGTGAAGGGTTACGGTAAATTGGCATAGCCGTTAACGGAGAAGCTACACAAAGGAAATTTTGGGTGGGACAAGGAGGCTGAGCTTGCTTTCAGACAACTTAAGTCGGCCATGATATCAGTTCCAGTACTTGCCCTTACAGACTTCAGCCGACCTTTCGTGGTGGAGACAGACGCATCGGGATTTGGGTTGGGAGCCGTGTTGATGCGAGACCATCATCCAATTGCTTACTTCAGTCGGGCACTCAAAATGGCAATTGTGTTTGCAGTGCAGAAATGGCGACATTACTTGCTCGGTCACAAGTTTTTAGTGATAACGGATCAAAAAAGCCTGAAGCGCTTACTTGAGCAGAGGGAAGTGAACCCCAAGTATCAGAAGTGACTGCTGAAATTATTAGGGTATCAGTTTGAGGTGCAATATCGTCTTGGAAGCGAGAACAGAGCTGCAGACTCCCTATCTCGCATCAGTTTCTCTTGAGATAATGGCATTATCAGTTCCTGCTGTAGTGCAACTGGATACCTTGGCTGAAGAGGTCCGCCAAAATGCTCAGTTAGGGTAATTGGCGCAAAACGTCCCTACCTATGACGGGTATTGTGGAAAACGTCCCTACGTTTGATTTTTTGGTGCAGAACGTCCCTACCTTTGCATTTTCTTGCGCAAAACGTCCTTTTCACCAATTTTTAACATAAAATGACCATTATACCCTCCTTTATAAATAAAAATAAATAAATA
>CAIGRR010129347.1:0-17642 GCA_903798365.1 Fraxinus sp. 1973-6204 | reverse complement strand
TAAATTACTAAGAATAAAAAAAGAAGAAGAAATTGATTAAACACTATTCATTTGGTATAATTTTTGAAGTAATGGTTGGAGATGAATTTTAATTTGGTGCAAAATTTGACATAAAATAGTGCAAAATTTGGTGTAACACTTTTTTATCTTTTCTAGGAGAAAACATTTCCCGCGGAATTGAGTGGGAATTGATTGAAGCTTCCAAAAACACTTTTTTATCTTTTTCTTTTCTTGGACTATTTTCTCCTCCCCCACACCCACGACAACCCCCTGAAATTTTCATTATTATTGATAGATATGTATTAGAAATTAAAATTGAAAATTATTGAAGGGGGTTGGCGGTTTATTTTATGAATAATAGTTGGTTTTGAAAGTTGCTTTGAACCAACGATCCTGTACAAAACCGCAAATCCAATAATTACGAAAGTCAAACATTGAGAGAGAGAGAGAGAGAGAGAGAGAGAGAGAGAGAGAGATCTAAGTCAATGTTCAAAGCTTTTGTTCCAACTTCCATGTGAAAAACCAAATATTTGAATAATTCTTCACACATTTCCCGTCCTCTTTCTCCACATCTTATTTATGTATTTATGTACCCATATTCTCATATTTATAGAATTATATATAATTTACTATTTATTTGTTCTTCAGCTAAAATTCTTAGGTGTTTACCAGTCTTTTGTCTCTGGGCCACTGTGTTTCTTGAGGTATTGGGTTGTATTAAACCAGCTGGATTGTATTTGTGGGTACCTTTCTTATATTGTTTAAACCTTTCATTTTCACAATACCCTTATAGTCATTCTTCCATTCTCTGAGTTTCTTCCTCTTTCTTTTGACAACTGGGTTTCTTCTGTTCCCTGTAAAATATTGGTTTATGTTTGGTTTGTGGAGAGAAATTTTAGTTTTTGTGGAATTTTTGGGTTCTTGAAGAAGTTGCAGTCGTCAGAGTTTATTGTTGTAATAAAAAAGGCCAAGATTTTTGCCCTTATTGTTGCAAGTTTGAAGAGAAATGAAAACTCGTAGAAAAAATAGACTGCATTTCAGCAAGATCTACTCATTCAAACGCGGGAAAGGAACATCAAAAGATGATCATACAAGAATTGGTGGACCAGGTTTCTTAAGAGTAGTGTATGTTAATGAACCGGATCGAGTGGAGTCAACTCTTAGGTATTATGCAAATAATTATGTTAGGACAACTAAGTATACTGCTGCAACTTTCCTGCCCAAATCTCTGTTTGAGCAGTTTAGGAGAGTGGCTAATTTTTACTTCCTTGTAACTGCCATCTTATCCTTCACATCACTTGCACCTTATTCTGCTGTAAGTGCCATTATTCCTCTAATTATTGTTATTGGGGCTACTATGGTGAAAGAAGGTATAGAAGACTGGCGGCGAAATCAACAGGTATTTTGATGCTGATCTTGTTATTTCTTTGTTTATGCTATAATTCCCGAGTTACCGTTTACAGCATATGTTAGGGCTCTTTTGATTTTTAATTTGTTCTTTTTGATTTTGTAATTTGTGGAAGTAATTTGGGACTTGTTGAACAGTTTTGGAGTGTTCAGATTATTCAGAAAAACCAAATGATTAGATGGCTTGTGAAGTTTTTTCTTTTCGACAGTTATTCGATTCAAAGAAAGGGTTTTGAGAACTTGGTTTCTCAGCAGCAACTTAAGGAATTTATCTGTTCATATGATAACACTATGCCTTCAATTTTTTTATACTCTCAAAAAGTATTTCAGTTTTGAAAGGATTTGAGGTTTTTAGTGCTGTATCCGATTTCAATAGCGTAAATCTGCCATATCATGACGCCTATTATGAGATGCATGTTATAAAATTTTATTTACTAACAAAACTGATAGTGTATTGTGTATATGCTCTTTTAGCCTGTTGTTAATGATCCCTACGGAATATTTCAGGATATTGAGGTGAATAATAGAAAGGTCAAGGTGCATCAGGGTGGTGGAGTTTTCGAACATACTGAATGGAAAAATCTAAGAGTCGGTAACATTGTTAAGGTGGAGAAGGATGAATTTTTTCCGGCAGATTTAGTTTTGCTTTCATCTAGTTATGAAGATGCTATCTGCTATGTAGAGACGATGAACCTTGATGGGGAAACGAACTTGAAACTCAAACAAGCACTAGGAGTACCTTCATCCTTAAATGAAGATGAGGGTCTTAAAGATTTTCAGGCTGTTATTAAATGTGAAGATCCTAATGCTAATTTGTACAGTTTTGTTGGGAGTATGGAATTCGAAAAACAGCAACATTCTCTTTCTCCTCAACAACTGCTACTTCGAGACTCTAAACTGCGGAACACGGACTACATATATGGAGTTGTTATCTTCACAGGTCATGACACAAAGGTTATTCAGAATTCTACAGATCCTCCGTCCAAGAGAAGCAAAATTGAGAAGAAAATGGATAAGATTATCTATTTCTTATTTGGTGTTCTTTTCGTGTTGGCTTTCGTTGGATCAGTTTACTTTGGTATTGTAACCAAAGATGACTTAGAAGGTGGACATAAAAGGTGGTATCTTAGACCGGAAAGGGCTGATATATTCTTTGATCCAGATCGAGCCCCAATTGCAGCAATATATCACTTTCTGACAGCCTTGTTGCTATACAGCTACTTGATTCCAATATCTTTGTATGTGTCAATAGAAATTGTTAAAGTTCTTCAGAGCATCTTTATCAATCAAGATATTCATATGTACTATGAGGAAACTGACAAACCAGCACATGCCCGCACCTCGAATTTGAATGAGGAACTTGGCCAAGTCGATACGGTTCTTTCTGACAAGACGGGCACATTGACTTGCAATTCAATGGAGTTTATTAAGTGCTCTGTGGCTGGCGTTCCTTATGGATATGGTTTCACAGAAGTTGAAAAGGCTATGGCTAAAAGAACAGGGTCTCCACTGTTGGTAAATGGAGAAGAATATGTTGAGGATCCAGAAGATAAAAATAAAAAGTCATCCATCAAAGGTTTCAATTTTGATGATGAAAGGATCATGAATGGGAACTGGGTAAATGAGCCTCGTTCAGACGTCATTCAGAAGTTCTTTCGCTTACTGGCAATCTGTCATACAGCCATACCTGATGTGGATGAGGACACGCGTAAAGTATTATATGAAGCTGAGTCACCTGATGAGGCTGCTTTTGTGATTGCAGCAAGAGAAGTTGGCTTTGAATTCTTCAAAAGAACTCAAACAAGTGTTTCAAAAAGAACTCAAATAAGTGTTTCAATGAATGAATTGGATCCTGTGTCAGGCAAAAGAGTTGAAAGGTCAGCATCTTGCACGTCTGTACATTTTATTTTCTGTAATTTCTGTTACTTGGATAAGCATCTTTACACAGATGTTGCTTCATGCATACGTGAAAAACTCTCTCTTCCTTGCACCTTGTTACAATACCTATGAATAACGAATCATCTGGAAATTTACATAAGCTAGAGTATAATTTTCTTGAGCTGATGTCATCTTTTATAATACCCACCAACAGCATCTTCAGCTTCCTTATCACAAGCATGCAAATGATTGAAAAAAATTTCCTTTAGAATAAGCATAACATATACTTTGTGTAACACACGCTTCAATGACAGGAGGACTCTCAGTCTCACATTTGGGTTCACAATATATATTATTTAGACATATATTGATCTAGCAACATTGGACCATATAGTAAAAGTAATTTCTGCTGATGCAGGACGTACAAACTGTTAAATGTTTTAGAGTTCAACAGTACAAGAAAGCGAATGTCTGTGATAGTAAGAGACGAGGATGGAAAGCTTTTATTGCTTAGCAAAGGTGCTGACAGGTTGGTTTGTGTACAACTTACTGAATTACAATTCACATCTTTTATCAGTTCATTATCTTGGATTTCAGTTGATTCCTAAGCATTTATTTCTGTTCTGCCTTTAACCCTCTTCCTACACTGCTCTGTTTTTTGCCTTATTGCAGTGTCATGTTTGAGAGGCTTTCAAAGAATGGAAGGGAATATGAAGTGGAAACCAGAGAACATATACTTCAGTACGCTGATGCAGGCTTGAGGACCTTGATACTTGCTTATCGGGAACTTGGTGAAGAAGAATACGAGGTATTCGATCAAAAATTTTCAGAGGCCAAAAACTCAGTTAGTGCAGATCGTGAGGCGTTGATTGATGAAACGACAGAAGAAGTGGAAAAAGATTTGATTCTTCTTGGTGCGACAGCTGTTGAGGACAAACTCCAACAGGGGGTGGGTTTTTACTTCATGATTTTCGTGCAGAAGAATCACACACCATTCTTGTTAAATTGCAAGACAGACACTGATTTTGTTTGTCTAATGTTGTTCCTGGCAGGTTCCTGAATGCATTGACAAGCTTGCACAGGCAGGAATTAAAATATGGGTTTTGACTGGAGATAAGATGGAAACCGCTATTAATATTGGGTATGCTCTTTGTATAATTTCTAATATCAGCTAATTTGAGGCTACATCGGTTTTCCAGATATTTCTGACAGTAAAAAGCAATTCTGCAGCTATGCCTGTAGCTTACTCAGACAAGGAATGAAACAGATTATCATAAACTTAGAGACATCAGAGATCACTGCACTGGAGAAAACGGGAGAAAAGGATGCAATTGCCAAGGTAAATCCATGTTCCATGTTTTAAGATTTCAATTTTAATGACAAAAGTGAGAACTGCCTATCTACTAAAACCTTGTTATGATATATGAACAACTGCTTGTTTGACTCTCTGATTGCGTTAAAACTGTAATTCTTTCCATCATCGATGATTGTTGAATAATTTGAGTTGAAAGATTCTGTATTTTCGTTCTTCATTAGGCTTTGAAGAAAAGTGTTCTCAGACAGATTACTGAAGGGAAGGCTGAGGTTTCTACAGAAAGCTCTGAGGCATTTGCCTTGATCATTGATGGGAAATCTCTTGCATATGCATTAGAAGAAGACATCAAAAATTTATTTCTTGAACTAGCCATTGGCTGTGCATCTGTAATTTGCTGCCGTTCATCACCAAAACAGAAGGCATTGGTGAGTTTATATCCTATTAACTCCCATTGAGTCTGTGTGTTGGACTTGTATCATATGTAAATCTCTTTTTCATATTTTGAAATTTCTATTCAATTAGTAAAATTCTTTTCAATTCTACAGGTAACAAGACTAGTTAAAGAAGGAACTCAGAAGACAACTTTGGCAATTGGTGATGGAGCGAATGATGTAGGAATGCTTCAAGAAGCAGACATTGGAATTGGAATAAGTGGTGTCGAGGGAATGCAGGTAAAAAGCTACTTATGTAATGTTCATTAATCAGAAAACTTATTCTATTTACTATGGTTTGCCTCACTTTTTTTTTTTGTTCCTGTGCACGTATCAGGCAGTCATGTCGAGCGATATTGCAATTGCTCAGTTCAGATTTTTGGAGCGCTTACTTTTGGTTCATGGACATTGGTGTTATAGAAGGATATCTTCAATGGTAAATCACTTCGTCATTGATTTTATCAGACGTTTAGGTCCCTGTTTAAAAAAAAAAATGTTTTATCCTCATTGAATTAAATAACAATCTTAAATTTACAAGAATTATTTGAAACTTGGATTGCTTCATCTTTCACAGCAAACACCAATAAAATGTTTATGATTTAAAAGTTCATCCAATTACAATGGCCATCATAGCACGTATATTGATTCTGTATACCTTTTTGTGCAGATATGTTACTTCTTCTACAAGAATGTCACATTTGGTTTCACGGTTTTTCTGTACGAGGCATATTCATCATTCTCGGGACAACCTGCTTACAATGACTGGTTTTTGTCCCTTTACAACGTGTTCTTCACATCACTACCAGTAATTGCTATGGGGGTTTTTGACCAGGACGTGTCTGCCAGATTTTGTCTAAAGGTATTCTATTAGTCAGTAATTTGGCAATCCGGAACAAAACAGGATATGATGTTTTCTCCGGCCTGTTGCTTATTGCAGGATTTTCATCTAATAAAAATTCTAAATAACTAGCTGAATTTATTACTGTGTTGATGTGCCCCCAACTTAAAAGAATGCTTTCTTTTTCCTCACTCTTCGTTTTCATATGACAGTTTCCCTTGTTGTACCAAGAAGGTGTGCAAAATGTCCTGTTCAGCTGGCGGCGTATAATTGGATGGATGATTAATGGGCTTTGTAGTGCCATAATCATCTTTTTCTTCTGCAAAAGAGCACTAAATCCGCAGGCCTTCAGTAAGGATGGAAGAATTGCTGAGTTCCAAATTTTCGGGGCTACCATGTACACCTGTGTCGTCTGGGTTGTAAACTGCCAGATGGCACTCGCCATCAGTTACTTCACCTTAATCCAGCATATCGTTATCTGGGGTGGAATTGCTCTTTGGTATCTTTTCCTCTTAGCCTACGGGGCTATGCCTCCAAGCATTTCCACAACTGCATACAAAGTCTTCGTTGAATCTCTTGCCCCGACACCTTTTTTCTATATAGTCACACTCTTTGTGGTTATCTCGACCCTGATACCATATTTTGCATTCAACGCAATTCAGATGAGATTCTTCCCAATGTACCACGGGATGATACAGTGGATAAGATATGAGGGTCGGGCAGATGACCCTGAATACTGCTATTTGGTGAGGCAGAGATCTATACGACCCATAACTGTGGGATTTACTGCTCGTTCATTGGCACGGACAAATCCATTGAATTCATCAGCACGAACAAATCCATCAAATGAACGAAATCCGGATCACAGATAAAGATTATGTAGTTCCCTTTGTTTCTAGACTTAGAACCCTTCCCGTTGTAAATGATTTTGGGGGCTGGTTCTATGCAAGAGTGTATGCCTAGATGAACACGAGGTCTGTACAAATGTATAAATTCAGATGTACCATATATCGTACCAGCGGAAAAGGCTCCATTACTTTGTAAATATTGTCATTAGGGTACAAGTACAGTATCCATGTTTATTTTTTCAATTTTGTATCTTGTACAATCAGATATTTTCATGATGTAGAGAAAAATATAACATCACGGCTTTTTCTATTTATCCTAGATTTCTATTGCTGTTGTATTTGCC
Organism: Fraxinus sp. 1973-6204; assembly: GCA_903798365.1. Taxonomy (NCBI): domain Eukaryota; kingdom Viridiplantae; phylum Streptophyta; class Magnoliopsida; order Lamiales; family Oleaceae; genus Fraxinus; species Fraxinus sp. 1973-6204. Next base: position 10,581 of record CAIGRR010129347.1, on the reverse strand, counting down.
TTGATTCTTGAGCACAATTAGGGCTGGTCGTGGGTCGTTTCGGTTCGGTTCCAAAATTTTCGGGTATTTAATAAATGGAATCGTTTGGTCTAAATATAATTATGAAATCGTTTGGGTTCGGTTCGATTCCGTTTGGTTCGGTTTCGTTCCGTTCGGTTCCGTACCATAATTAATTTTTTTAACATTTACAGCAATACTACATGAATATAACTAATAACATNATTATGAAATCGTTTGGGTTCGGTTCGATTCCGTTTGGTTCGGTTTCGTTCCGTTCGGTTCCGTACCATAATTAATTTTTTTAACATTTACAGCAATACTACATGAATATAACTAATAACATTTTAACTTTTACAAATTAACGTACCTTAATTCAAAAATATATAAATAACTAGCTGTCGAATTATATTTAATTCAATGCACCAAAAAGTAGATATTAATATTAAAATGTCGGTGATCCATATCAATAATTCATTTACTTCAAGAAGCATGTTTGCATAAAGAAAATGAAATATAAATCACCAACTATTTGATTTAATTATCAACTGTTTGAACACAATTATAAAAACAATCTGTATATTTCTTAAATATATGCATAAATGGGTACCTAATTTAGAAGTGCTGCACCAGCGCGGTTATGGAAAATGGAAATTGCTTAGGGTTGTGGAAAATTGAAATTGTTTAGGGTTTCAGGAGAGATAAATTGTCTTAGAATTTTATCTCATTTGAAGGCTTTAAATTTAATGAGCAAATTCAAATAGTCAATTAGTCATATCAATTATTAAGATATAATTATGGCGGAGGTCCATATTCTTTACAAAAACTGCAAGTGGATCTCAAACTCCATTGTTTCTTGTCTTTAAAATGAGCTAATGGGTTTTAAAATGATTTATACTTTAAAATTAAAATTATGAAACGATCTGATTTATTTAATTAAGTTGTTAATTTATTTAGAAAAAATAAAATAATTTAATTAATTCAATAAAAAAAATATTTAGTTTCGGTTCTTATTCGATTTTTCGGTTCTTGGTTTAGACCCGATACCCGACCCAAATCCATCGGTTCTCGATTCGGGTATTTAACCTATGAAGAACCTCTCGGTTCGGTTCGATTCGAGTTCAGTTCGGTCCGATTCGATTCGGGACTTTTATCCAATCCTAAGCACAATGTCCTTGTTTAGGCCAACGGTTAAAGAAAGCAATGAAAACAAGTCATTTTGCTGGTTTTATTCTTTTAAGTATGTTTGGCCATCAGTCACTTTTTAGCGGTTTTTAAGTAGGATCAAACCTATTAGCAATTTACATGCTGTCGACACACGACTTTTTAGCTACGACTTTTTGTTTGTTGGTGAAAAAGCAATATTTCGAAGGAAGTATTATTTTTATTCCTTATAAATTTTTTGTCGGTTGCATGATTTTTTTCATATTTCGATATGGATTATTTTTTAAAACTCTTATTCTCTGCACTGACACGTTTAAACTAAAGACAATCATGACATAGGCATATTTGGATCGGATTAGAATCTGATTTTAATCTAAGTCAAACAATCAATATCAACCACATCTTTCATTGTCCTACATCTTTCAAAAACTTCTATCACAATCTACTTAAAATTTGATTTTAATCTACACCAAACACCCTCTATATAAGAATATGTCCAATCAGCAAAACAAGACCTAATCAGCAAGAGCTCAGAATGTCCTTATCTTCATATCTTGTATTAAACAACCACATGCCCATAAAAGAATCCAGAACCAGATTACAGATCGGGCTAATACGTATAAAAAAAAAAAAAAAAAAAAAATTACGCATAAATTTCTTTTTTACATAAATTTTTTTTTTCTACCTAAAATAATTCAGTGGGCCCCCCATCCGTCCCTGCACATGGCCACAATTTATTATCAGAATATTAATATTTTTCTCCAGATAAGTTAAAGGTAATTGTCTTTGTTATGAACATTAAAATTTCCACAAACAAACAAGTAAAAGTTTGGATTATAAAATAATCAACAACATATATTAAAAGTTTCAATTAGACTGAGTCATATCATCAATAATGTCGTTATACGTTACTTTTGGCATGGATCTCTGGATAGATTCCAATGCCATTTCCTTTGGGAACGAGTTGACGGACGTTATTAAAATAGTATTCGACCAGAATTGATCGTATTATACGATTAACAAAGTCAATGATCATTGTATCTATCTAGCTATCTCATCTAATTTGTGGAGTTGATGAAAAGATTTGAAATATCCTAGCTAGGACACAGTGAGTCCAAGGTATTCGCCAGCAAATTTTCCGAGGATGCTAGCAAACTCATTGAAACTTATGACACCATCGCCGTTCATGTCCGCTTCTTGCATCATCTCGGTTAGCTCACGATATGTCAGGGGGCGTCCCATTTTCGCCATTGAACCGGCCAACTCGGCTGCGGTTATATATCCATTTCCATCGCGATCAAAAGACCGAAAAATCTCCAGTAATTGCTCCTGGTTGAGCAAAACCTCCTCATTCAAGTCAGGCAATATGGCATCGACCAATTCGTCGAATTCTATGAAGCCATTACCATTGGAATCCATTTTAGCCAATAGGACATGGACTTGATCACCACCCGGTTTAAGGCCGAGGGATCGGAGGAGGGCAGCTAGCTCAAGCAGCGTAAGGCTGCCATCCTGGTCCATATCGAATCGATTGAATATCTCCTTGAGCTGTTGAAGCTGATCACAATGAATTTTGGCCATCATGTCTTCTGGTGCAAAAGAAGGATAGAAGAATAGAGAGAAATGAATGTATTTTTTGTTCAACTTTGTGTTGGTCCATTTAATATTGTGGGGTTGTGCTTCCTTTTAACATTGAATGATCCAAAAGAGAAACGTGTTACGTCAACGAGAAATTAGTTGAATAATTTCGTAATTGGTCCCTGATCTATTCTCCTAGTTACAGATTGATCACCTATCTTTAAAATGGAGCAATTTGATTGCCAACCTTTTATTATATTTTACAATTAGCCACATTTTTTTTTATTAAAAAGTCAGTTATTCCTAACGTTTTTCTTCCTAACTTGAGCTAGTGCCCGTAAATTTCGAAGTGAAGCATATTTTTTCGAGGGCCACGTGATATTTAGCCCCCGTTTGATGGGCATTATTTGGTGAAAATAAAGTTTTGAATAGTGAATTTTTGGAGAATAAGGGGTTAAGAAATAAGAAAAGTTTCGGATTTATGTGCAAAATATTTTATCGTGTGAATATGTGGTTGAAAATGATTATGTAAAAAAAGAATTTTTGAATAATGGTTGTCAAATAGGGGCTTAACAAAAGTTTCTGGCAATCTTTTTAATAAGTAGAAACTGGTTTTGCAACTATAGTGAAAGGTTGTAGATTAATTTACTCTTTTCTAGAGTTTCAAGATCAAATTCGAACATGGGTAATAAGTCAGAGACTAGTAATACAATTTACCCCTAAAGTTTCGTGGTCGTTGAAATTGAATTGTTGATACATGTATAATTTACAAGCCATGTGAACGTGACTTATTCTAATCTTGGTAAATTCTTTCTCATTGAATTCTTGTTTTTAATCAGTCTTGGCATTGGAATGATTCCAATATAGGGTGGGTCAATGAACATATCATGACCATTAACTATAGAGAAAATGAATCACTTGTAGACCAACAATAATTAATTTATGTTTCAAATATTCCTTCAACCTATCAATACCTCAAACTTAGTTCTATCCATTTGCCATCAATAGTTAAATTTCTATCGAATTTTTTTTATATAACATACTTTAGAGCATTGTTCTAAAAAGCTTACCTAAACATGAATCTTGGTAGGCTCGTAAAAGCTTGAAATTTGACATTGTCGTCCAACTAAACTTCATGCTTTTGAAAACACCGCTTCAGAGTGGTTCACATGATACCAACAAAAGCAAAGGCCCCGCATTCATTTCTAGTAATTTTGCCAGCATCGGGACTTTAATGAAAGATTAATCTTGACTATACGTGACGGAGTATCCTCTCTCTAGCTAGCAGCTTAAGAAAGAATATACTGCGTGCATCACTAAAGAGTTGTGTGCTTCTATATCATGAAGATATGTGAAATGTTGAAAGTTCATTAAAAAGAAATGCTATGGCAAGTTAACGGAGCCAAATATTTCAATGAAGTGACACTGAACAACATGATAATCCAGTTCCTCTTCATTTGTAAATGAAGAAGAAAATCTCCTTGATATCTCTCCACCCAAAAAGCTTCCAAAAGAAAACTCACCCCTATTCGGAAATTCCTCCAAAACATTCTCAATTTCATCCATGCAACAGTTAAAAACAAATGATTTATCTAATGAGTTTTTTTCGATTTGAATTCGGAAGGAGTTCCCTTGACTTCTGAAGCTGTCTTCTCCATATCTTCTCATATTTATCTGCATAATCTTCTCTCGTCTCTTTCGGTTTCTCAATCTTTTTGCGTATTCTTTCGTCTTTCTGACTAGTTTGTAAGGAAGTTTGAGCAAGACGAAGACAAGGATCTGCAAGATCATGCATTGGCAGCAACATGTTATGACAATGCAATCTGCAGCAAGCATGTTAGGATCCTCCATAACTTCCACACAGAGAGAGAGAGAGAGAGAGAGAGAGAGCCAGGGTGGGGTGGATATAGAAGATTAATGGAAATCATTCCTTCTGAAGGAATAAGTTCCTTGTCTTCTTGGATGAGTGTAATGAAGCGTGAAGCAATAAAATAGCATGTTGAAAAACTAAAAATAAGTTAAACGAGTCAATGAATCCTCATTATTGCAGTGCCTGAATGAAAGATTTTAGCATAACACCTTATGGAATATTGTTTTCTAAGGAAAACAGCCTGATAACTTGTATTCTAATTTCATGAATACCTTGAATATTTCAATTGACTGCTTGAAGCCCTTTCAATTGTCTCAAGAAGCTTGTCTTTCAAATAAAAGATATCCTTAGTGTTGAAAACACTTTCTCTTTTACCTACGAAAAGATTTCACCAGCAAACACTTAAATCTGTATACCATACCAGCTGCTGTTTTTTTCCTCAGAACACGTTCTTCTTGTTTTCCTTAACAATCACCAAAACTGTCATATCGAAGAGCAAAATCTATAACATCAGATTTCCTAGTTATATTCAAACTGTTAGACAGATCAATGATGTTTTTATCTGTACGACTTACAGCAGAGCTTACCTTATATCCAAGAAAAGTTCCGAAACAATTTCAAGTTTTTTTACCTATCTTAAAAGGAGAACAATTATGAACTAAGAATCATGCCACGGAAAGAAAACTCATGCTTTAACAAGGCTTCAACAAAATCTTTTAAATCAATGATAATTGACGCTACATAGTTAAAAGAGTCACTAAAGAGATCACAAGATAGAGAATGCAATCCCTGTGGCGGGAGCATCATAGTTCCTCAAAAAGCAGAGGTCAACTGCAGTGCCTTTCAAGTGTTGTATCATCAATCTTCGACGAGGTAAATTATTTTTGACACTTTTCAATCCCTAAGCATACCACAGATCAATGGGAAATTCTTCATCCATCGATTCCATCCTCTAACTAGGTAGATTCCAGACTGTCGAGAGTCGAGATGTGATTTGGCAGAGGATGAAAAATACCACCTGTAGATGCTTTATGTCAAATCATTGACGATAATGTCTTCATCCTCTGACTAACTGCAGTTTAGAGTTCCAGGCCCAACAAACCACGAGGGTCATGCACTTTGCAGAACTTGAATATGGTTGTAACTTTTAAGGTCTTCTCTCGACCACTGTCATTTTTGTTCTTACAAATGACATCAAAGATTCTAGGTATGCAATCTCGCTTCTCTGATTTTTATCTAGAAGGTGTACGAATGGATTCTATAGGTATAATTTTTTCCCTTCCATGATAAACTAATCTTGTAAATGCATCAACACAACTATATGGTATACTGTATACATTACCAGAACGCTGCAAAATACAAGGCTATTCCATCAGACAATAAAAGGAATCAATGCTACAAACTTATAAAGGTAATTACTGAACAAAAATTTGATGTTACTTACAGGAAAAAAATTACTGAAACAAATAGAAAATGCTTACATATGCTACAATAAATTTTCTCTACAAAACTCTGACCGGAGTAGGAAAGCCTACAGTCTATTTCAGATGCAAAGACAGTTAGACAAATTGGGTACCTTTCAGTCCAGTTGGCATTGCATATACATCAATATATTCAGATGACCCAAGAATTAAAACCAAAAAAAAGTCTGGAACTACAATGCATCAATCTTAACAACCATTCGCCAGATGGCCTTCACTACTCCAGTTATTTTGACTGAAAAAATCTGTACTGTAATTTTGACTACCAAATGCCATCCTCTGAAACAATCTAATTTCTGCAGATTGTTGTGCAGAGTTAAATATTGCACTTTCCCCCACTTTCATTCCATTTGTCAAGTCCGGGGTAGCCATACTATCAAACACCCTCACAACCTGAAAAGCATAACATCCTTTGAATAAGAACCCAGTCAACAAAGAGCCATAGAGTTAACCACGAAATTTCTTTTAACTCCGACTACGAGAGTTCTCACCTGTCCCATTTTTGGTCTCTTTGCGGCTGAATGGCGCACACAGACTGCAGCAGCCTCAATCATTCGAAACATTTCACTCCCAACAAAATTTCCTTCGAGCCTTGAATCTGCCAACCCCTCAAATTCCTCCGTCTCAAGTGCATGACTAAGCAAAGGTCGAGCCTGGAGAAACACATCGTTTAAGGAAAATTAGAATCTTTAATTTCTCAATATCAAATTTGTACTTGTTCTACCTATTGTGCAGTATGCAGATGCGTGGTTGATATTTCAGGTGATTTGAGGCTTTGAGCGTAGGATGTAATTACAATATAAATACGAATACATTTTAACAAGTCTTTTTACCAAAGCATGATACAGAGCTCCAATGAAGTGGAACTTGATTGCAAGTTATTCAAGCAGGGTGATAGTATCTACAGAGTGGAGATTTGAACTCCAAAATTTTACAGCTTGCTGTTTATTTTGTGAGATATGAATAGTGGATATTTGGAGCGGAAATATCAATTTCAACCATTTCATTCTTTATCATGAGAGAGGGAGGAAGAAAGGAGGGACAGCCAAAAGAATGTACTTTCAAGACTTTTTTGTATATGTTTTGTAGAAATAAATATTGTAGCATCTCTGGAATTCCATGAAAAACCTGGTAGAGCAAACCCTACGTAGGAAAATGATAAATAAATCTCTCATGAGACAATGCTAGTTCATCATGCCTTAGGTATAAATCAGTATCACAGTTCATTTATTAATTAACTCTTTTCCGCCAAGTTAGTGGCTGCAATAATGGCACCGGGAGCAAGCTTTTGGATTCCGTAAGATAAAAGGTCTTCCACTTAAGCTAGTTATTAGTGATATAACAACTATCCCAGAGTATCCAAACTGAACTCTCCAAAGGAGTTAAAAAATTTGGATAATTTTCATTTTTGCATATATTATACAGATGAGAATTTTACCCTCAATTATCAGACAACTTAAAAATCTTTTCTTGGGAAGGATTTCTAGGTCGGAGCTTTCATTTCAAGGATCAGAATTGCTTTGGGTACTTGACATTTGACAAAAACAAATCTAAATGAAAATTGAAGCATGATCAATCCATTCTTCTTGTGCTAAACCCATACAAGAATGCCAAATCAGATAAATAGAAGAAATGAATAATTTTCCATGCATGCCAAGGTACAGAAGTAGTTATTACGTCATGGAGTTATGATAACTCACCCACTCTACTAGACTCTCCTCCCCTAGGGGTTGAGTTGTATCCACAGGCTTGCGACCTGTAATTAGTTCCAAAAGCACAACTCCATAGGAAAACACATCAGACTTTTCTGTCAACTTGCCACTTGTTGCATACTCAGGAGCCATGTATCTGAAATTGACCAACAAGAAGAATTAGAATGAATATGATGTAAACCATGAAATCTTTTGTGCTTCCAAGTCTTTCATCGGACACCAGACCAGATCTACAATGCCTCTTACCCAAAGGTTCCCATAACCCGTGTAGTAACATGCGTATTTGTATCCAAAGCTAATTTAGCAAGTCCGAAATCAGAAACCTGTGAAGTAGTTAATATTACTTTGGAAGCACATCCAGAAAGATAATAACGAAAGGGTAAAAAATATCAAAGAGTTGGTTATACCAGAGCTTCAAAGTTGTTATCTAGAAGGATGTTTGATGACTTGATATCTCTGTGAATAATACGGGGATGGCCTATTATACAATGAAGATCATTAAAAGATTAGCAAATCGATATTTTCTCTTCAATGACATAAGATATCTAAAATATAATCATTTATTCAAAAGTTAAAACGCCAGAACAAATGTCAGTCACCTCTCTTCCTCAGTGACATTGACAACTTTCTCTAACACTGCCCACAAGTTCTTTAGTAAACAAGTAGAAGAGAGCGAGAGAGACTTGACCAATTAAACCCCTAGAGTTTTTACTTAAATAGCTTTATACTATTGATCCTGCTAATAGATCCACTAGTATGTGTTCAAGACATAATCCAGATACAATGAAGATCAGCTAAAACTGGTACGACAATTGATTTTTCCCTCCATATTTCTCCTTCCTTTGGTTTTCAACTGGGAGATAAGATGAGCATTAAGGTGACATAAATGTCATAATCCATCACTACTATTTCACAATGTACTTCTAGTTAAGAAAAAAAAAATCTTTCTTTCGCATGGGTCATCAACATTGCATCTTCATATGTAACTGTATATATACTCGATCATGATGAGGACAACCAGAACCAAATTTAACAATAACACCAAAAGGTGAAGAAACTATAGATAGAGACTTATTTCTCTTTGGAAGATAGAGCAATGAAGAGAACTTCTAAAAATTTAAAATAAAATTGGAAAAGGATATAAGTAGCTTACAGTCTTCATGAAGGTAAGCAATTCCGCGAGCCACACCAACAGCAATCCGTACACGTGTAGCCCAATTCATAACAGGTCCACCTTCACCTATGGGACACAAGAACAACAGCCAGTATTAATTAACGTTGTACTGCAAACAAATGATTCATGTAAACACTATAATTTACCGTGAAGATGGAAGTAGAGGGTATTATTTGGAACATAATCATATACGAGCAGCCTTCTGTTCTCAGAAATGCAATAACCAACAAGTGAAACCAAATGGCGATGGTGTATGCGAGTAATTATCTCGACTTCAGATCTGAATTCTCGCTCCCCTTGTCCGCCATCCATCTTTAACTGCTTAACTGCTACCACTCTACCATCTGCCATACATCCTTTGTACACAGAACCAAATCCACCTTCACCCAAGAGATTCTGTCCTGAAAATCCATTAGTGACTTCAGCTAATTCTTCATAAGTAAACCATGACCTTGAATGGCCTAAGGCACCAGGCTCACGTGGTGAATTTTCAAAACCACTGCCAGAGCCATTTCCATTGATAGATGCTGATATTTGCACTTTCAATAAGGTGGAATCTGGACACAAATTACTAAAATTCTTATATAATTTGCCAAAATGTAAAAGCAAAGACCAAGGCATGACGAGAATGTAATACAGTAGTACTGGAAAATTTACCTGATTTTGGAGAAGGACCAAGAGAGGCTGGCATGATGTAACCGCCACCAAGTACAGAAGCCTTTTTCTTTCTCTTCCATATGCACCACCCTACTGATGCAAAGATGGCTAGCAGCAGAAAGACAAGTACTGAAACAATTGCTATAGTGCCTCCAGTACCAATGCCTCCAGCACCAGCAGATTGGGAACTTTCTGGTGCGTTAGTGCTGGAATTGTTGTTGTTTGTTGGTGAGGACACAACAGAGGGAGGAGGTGGTGGTGACGTGAGTACTATAGGTGGTGGTTGTGACCTTCGGGGAGAATTTGAAGATGGGGGAGATGCTGGAGGAGAACGAGATGGCTGGGTCAGAAATGGAGGTGGAGATTTAGGGGGTGGCACTAATGCTGATTGTGGGGGTGAACTTTCAGGAGAGGTAGATACCGGAGGTGGAGGTGACTTCTGGGGTGGTTTGGCTGCTGGTTGCGGAGGGGAATTTTCAGGACGCTTGGATGATGGTGGGGGTGGTGAATTTACAGGGGGAAGGCCAGATGTAGATGGAGGTGTACTTTCTGGTGATTGTGTTGGTGGTGGAGGATCTGGAGGTGGATCATTCTTTGGTGGCACAGGCGGACTTGCAGAGGGTATAGATGACAGCGGTGGAGGTGAATTTAATGGTGGATTAGTTGATGAAGATGGTGGTGAACTAGCAGGGGGATTGGATGGTGGAGGTGGTGAGCTAGCTGGTGGATTAGAAGGAGGAGGGGGTGGTGAGCTATTTGACGGATTAGACAGAGGCGAGATTGGTGAGCTAGCTGGTGGATTAGGCAGAGGTGGGGGTGGTGAGCTAGGTGGTGGGTTAGGAAGAGGTGGAGGTGAACTTGAAGGAGGGATAGATGGTGGTGGAGGACTTGAAGATGTAGGCGGTGGAGAGGGTGTAGGCTGAGGTGGAGGAGATGTAGTAGGAGGTG